>OU426873.1:3821888-4127752 GCA_911387685.1 Dolichovespula media
AAAGTACCTAGGAAGCGGAATGCGGCACCACCTGGGTAATTCCTTGGCCTCACCAGGTTCAGGGCTCTGATGCGGTTTAGCCCAATGTAGAGAATGACTTAGATTTGGTCCCACTTGACCAGGAATCCTCAAAAAAGAAAAGTCCCTTTGAAGCGGAACACGGCGCCACCTGGCTAATTCCTTGTCATTACCAGGTTCAGGGATTTGATGCTGTTCAGACAAATGTGTAGAATGACCAAGATTCGGTCCCAAGTGACCAAAAATCCTCAAAAGCGAAGCAGTCCATACGAAACGGAATGCGGCGCCAGCTGGCGGCTTCTATGGTATCACCAGGTTCAGGGGTTTGATGCGGTCCAGGCCAATGTAGAGAATGACCTAGATTTGGTCCCAGTTGGACAGTAATCTTCAAAAGATAAAAAGCCATTAATAAGCAGAATGCGGCGCCACCTGGCTAATTCCTTGGCATCACCAGGTTTAGGGATTTGATGCGGCTCAGGCCAATGTTTGGAATAACCTATATACGGTCCCAGTTGGACAGGACTCCTTAAAAACGAAAAAGTCCCTTTGAAGCGGAATACAGCACCATCACGCGAAATCCATGGTATCACTACGTTCAGAAAGTTGATGTGGTTCAGGCCAATGTTGAGAATAACATAGGTTTGGTCCCAGTTGGCCAGGAATCCTCTAAACATATAAATTCCAAGGATGTATAATGTGGCGCCACCTGGCTAATGCTTTGTCATCACCAGGTTCAGGGATTTGATGGGTTGCAGGCCAATGTACAGAATTACCTAGATTCTTTCCTAGTTGGCCAGGATTCCTCAAAAACGTAAAAGTCACTAGGAAGCGAAATGCGTCTGCTCCTGGCAGATTCCTAGGTATCAATAGGTTCAGGACTTTGATGCGTTTTAGGCCAATGTGGAGAATGACCTAGATTCGGTCTCAGTTATCCAGAAGTCCTCAAAAGCGAAAAAGACCCTAATAAGCAGAATGCGTCGCAACCTGGCGGATTCCTTGGTATGAACAGGTTCAGTGCTTTGATACGGCTCACATCAATGTGGAGAATGTACTAGATTCAGTTCCAGTTGGCCAGGAATCCTCAAAAGAGAAAAAGCCACTAATAAGCAAAATGCGTCTACTCTTGGCGGATTCCTAGGTATCACTAGGTTTGGGGCTTTGATGCGGTTCAGGCTTCTGATGAGAATGTACTAAATGCAGTCCCAGTTGGCCAGGAATCCTCAAAAGAGAAAAAGCCACTAATAAGCGGAATGCGGCGTCAACTGGCGGATTCCTAGTATCAACATGTTCAGGGCTTTGATGCGGTACAGTCCAATAAAGTTAATGGTCTACTTTCTGTCCCAGTTGGCCAGGAATCCTCAAAAACGAAAAAGTCACTAGGAAGCAGTATGCGTTTCCACCTCGCGGATACCTAAGTATCACTTGGTTTGGTACTTAGATGCGGTGCATGCTAATGCGGAGAATGCCCTAGATTCAGTCCCAGTTGGCCAGGAATCCTCATAAGAGAAAAAGCCACTTATAAGCGGACTGCGGCGTCAATTAACGGATACCTTGGTATCAACAGGTTCAGCGCTTTGATACGGTTCACGCCAATGTGTGAATGTAATAAAATCAGTCGCTTTTGGCCAGGAATCCTCAAAAGAGACAAAGGCACTAGGAAGACGAATGCGTACACGCCTGGCGGATTCCTAGGTATCACTAGGTTTTGGTGCTTGGATGCGGTTCAGACTAATGCGGAAAATGTCCTAGATTCAGTCCCAGTAGGCCAGGAATCCTCAAAAGGGAAAAAGCAACTTATAAGCGGAATGCGACATCAACTGGCGGATTCTTGGTATCAACATGTTCAGGGCTTTGATGCGGTACAGGCCAATATAGTGAATGGTCTAGTTTCTGGCCCATCTGTACAGAAATCCTCAAAAGAGAAAAGGCAACTAATAAGCGGAATGCGAAGTCGACTGGCAGAATCCTTGATCTCATCATGTACAGAGCTTTGATGCAATACAGGCCAATATAGTGAATGGCCTAGTATCTGTCCCAGTTGGCAAGGAATCCTCAAAAACGAAAAACTCACTAGGGAGCAGAATGCGTCTACTGCTGGCGGAATTCTAGCTATCTCTTGGTTTGGTGCTTTAATGCGGTTCAGGCTAAAGCGGAAAATGATCTAAATTCAGTCCCAGTTGGCCAGGAATACTCAAAAGAGAAAAAGCCACTTATAAGCGGAATGCGAAGTCAACTGGAGGATTCCTTGGACTCAAAATGTTCATGGCTTTGATGCGGTACAGGCCAATATAGTGAATTGTCCACTATACTACACACTATACACACCACTATACTATACTTATTCACTGTTTCTGACTCAGTTGGCCAGGAATCCTCAAAAAAGAAAAAGTCATTAGGAAGCAGAATGCCTCTCCACCTGGCGGATACTAAGGTATCAATAGGTTTGAGACTTTGATGCAGTTCAGGCTAATGCGGAGAATGTTCTAGAATCAGTCCCAGTTGGCCAGCAATCTTCAAAAGAAAAAAGGCCACTTATAAGCGGAAGGCGACGTCAGCTGGAGGATTCCTTGGTATCAACAGGTTCATGGCTTCGATGCGGTACAGGCCAATATAGTGAATGGTCTAGTTTCTGGCCCAGTTGGCCAGGAATCCTGAAAAACAAAAAAGTTACTCGGAAGCAGAATGCGTCTCCACCTGGTTGATACCTAGGAATCACAAGATTTGATGCTTTGAAGCGGTTCAGACTAATGCGTAGTATGCCCTAGATTCACTCCCAATTGGCCAGGAATCCTCAAAAGAAAAAAAGCAACTAATAAGCGGAATGCAACGTCAACTGGCGGATTCCTTGGTCTCAAAATGTTCATGGCTTTGATGCGGTACAGGCCAATATAGTGAATGGTCTACTTTCTGTCACAGTTGACCAGAAATCCTCAAAAACGAAAAAGTAATTAGGAAGCAGAATGCGTCTTTACCTGACGGATACCTAGGCATCACTAGGTTTGGGACTTCGATGCGGTTCAGACTAATGCGGAGTATGCCCTAGATTCAGTCCCTGTTGGACAGGAATCCTCAAAAGAGAAAAAGCCACTTATAAGCGGAATGCGAAATCAACTAGCGGATTCTTGGTATTTTTAGGTTCAAGGCTTTGATGCGGTATAGGCGAATATAGTGAATGGTCTAGTTTCTTTGTTGGCCAGGAATCCTCAAAAACGAAAAAGTTACTCGGAAGCAGAATGCGTCTCCACCTGGCGGATACATTGTTATCACTAGGTTTGGAACTTTGATGCGGTTCAGACTAATGCGGTGTATGTCCTAGATTCAGTCCCAGTTGGACAGGAATCCTCAAAAGAGAAAAAGCAACTAATAAGCGGAATGCGATGTCAGCTGATGGATTCCTTGGTCTCAACATGTTCATGGCTTTGATGAGGTACATGCCAATACAGTGAATGCTATACTTTCTGTCCCAGTTGGCCAGCAATCCTCAAAAATGAATAAGTCACTAGAAAGCAGTATGCGTTTCCACCTGGCGGATACATTGTTTTCACTAGGTTTGGGCCTTTGATGAGGTGCAGGCTAATGCGGAGAATGCTATAGATTCAGACATAGTTGACCAGAGATCCTCAAAAGAGAAAAAGGCAAATAGAAGCGGAATACGATATCAACTAACGAATTCTTGGTCTCAACAGGTTCAGGACTTTGATGCAGTACAGGCCAATATAGTGAACGGTCTAGTTTTTGGCTCAGTTGGCTAGAAATCCTCAAAAATTATTAAGTCACTAGGAAGCAGAATGCGACTCCACCTGGGGTATAACTAGGTATTACTAGGTTTGGGACTTCGATGCGGTTCAGACTATTGCGAAGTATGTCCTAGATTCAGTCCCAGTTGAACAGGAATCCTCAAAAAAGAAAGAAACACTAATAAGCGGAATGCTAGGACAACTGGAGGATTCCTTGGTCTCAACAGGTTCAGAGCTTTGATACGGTACAGGCCAATATAGTGATGGTCTAGTGTTTGTCCAAGTTTGCCAGAAATTTTCAAAAACGAAAAACTCAATAGGGAGCAGAATGCGTCTACTCCTGTCGGATTCCTATGTAACAGTAGGTTTGGTGCTTTTAGGCGGTCCAGACTAATACGGAGAATGCTCTAGATTTAGACGTAGTTGGCCAGAGATCCTCAAAAGAGAAAAAGGCAAATAGAAGCGGAATACGATATCAAATAGAGAATTAATGGTCTTAACAGTTTCAGGACTTTGATGCGGTACAGGCCAATATAGTGAATGGTCAACATTCAAGCCCAGTTGGCTAGGAATCCTCAAAAGAGAAAAAGTCATTAGGAAGCAGAATGCGTCTCCACCTGGCGGATACCTAGGTATCACTAGGTTTTGGGCTTTGATGCGGTTCAGGCTAATGCGGAGTATGCCCTAGATGCAGACCCAGTTGGCCAGGAATCCTCAAAAGAGACAAAGCCAAATAGAAGCGGTATGCGAAATCAACTGGCGGATTCTTGGTATCAACATGTTCAGGGCTTTGTTGCGGTACAGGCCAATATAGTAAATAGTCTAGTTTCGAGCACAGTTGTCCAGCAATCCTCAAAAGAGAAAAAGTCATGAGAGAAAGAATGCGTGTCCACTTGGCGGATACATTGTTATCACTTGGTTTGGGACTTTGATGAGGTTCAGACTATTGCGGAGAATGTCCTAGATTCAGTCCCAGTTGAACAGGAATCTTCAAAAGAGAAAGAAACACTAATAAGCGGAATGCGAGGTCAACTGGTGGATTCCTTGGTCTCAACAGGTTCAGAGCTTTGATACGGAACAGGCCAATATAGTGAATGGTCTAGTATCTGGCTCAGTTGGCCAGGAACACTCAAAAGAGAAAAAGTCATGAGAGAAAGAATGCGTCTCCACCTGGCGGATACATTCTCATCACTAGGTTTGGGAATTTGATGAGGTTCAGACTAATGCGGAGAATGTCCAAGAATCAGGCCCAGTTGGACAGCATTCCTCAAAAGAGAAAACGCCACTTATAAGCGGAATGCGAAATCAACTAGATAGTAACTGTATATACGTAAACAAAATTATGCACGATCAATGCTACACGATTATATTAAATTATCTGTTATCACATAAATTTATGTTACGTTATGTCTTTTGTAATCTTAGTGAATTGACACACATCGTTGCTGATGTTATATCTGATCCTACTTTACCGAGAACAGAGGACCATCCATGTCCTAAATGTAATCACAGAGAAGCTGTATTTTTCCAAGCTCAAACCAGGAGAGCAGAAGAAGAAATGAGACTATATTACGTATGTACAAATCAACATTGTTCACATAGGTGGACAGAATGAATTTAACAATTTGAGTTATTAGAATCTAATTAATGAATATATTTCCATGAGATCTAATATAATATTATTGCTATACATAAGACTTGTATAATTCATAGTTATATATATTATATACATTATAAGATTTTGAACTTGTTATACATAATAAGATTTGTATTATTAATAGTTATAATATATAATAGTACATACATTATAGGATTTCGAACTTGTCATACTTAACGCTTATACAATTAATACTTATATATATAGTATATACATTTAATACTTTCTTCTTATGTATAACAAGTTACCTTACATTATCTTATATATTATCTTATATACAGTATATACACTTATAGGATTTATAACTTCTACTACATTAGAACTATTATTATGATCATCCTGGCAAATGATAGTAATACTCTTTTGTTATTAATTTAATTCTTTTTTAATGTATGATATTTTTCAAAACATTTGCCAGGATGAAGCGGGATTTTACAGAAAGTACACATGTATCCCGTTGAACTTCTTTTTTTCGCCGCACTGCATACTTTGCAGGCTCTTCTAAGATTTTTTTTGGCACCTTGTCCTATCATTTTACATACTTTATGCTTCTCCATGTCTGTGGACAAACTGCCTTCTGGATTATCTTCTGTAATTCTTCCTGTATTTGAAGTACCTATTCAAAAATTAACATTAATGAATGATATATATATGTGTATATATATCCTATGTCTCTATAGACATTTGACTTACTTGGTTGTTGCTCATCCATTTCCGTGGCAGAATTAAGTAATTCGTCAGCAACTTGTATTAGAAATTTTTCGAAGGATATATTTTTTTTTGATTCTTTCTTAAAAATTTGATATGCATTGAATAATGCACAATTAATTAAATATAATACACATTTTTTTGTCCATTTTCCAGTTTTGCGTAAAATTGAATAATATTTAAGATCCCGATCAGTCCAATCCATATCTTTCGTATATCTTTTACTTTCTATCACACAAGTTGGCATTTTCATTCTTTTCCTTGTTTTATGGCATTTACTCGCAATTATATTTGGAAAATGAATGGTGGATATCATATATAAAATGCTTTTTTTTCTTTTCCACGCTTGAATCAAGACATTATTCTTTCTGTAGGATTTGATTGCGTTGAACTTTAAGTCTAAATTTTTTAAACTATTAGGCACACTTTTATGTCTTACTAAAGTTCCACAAAAACCTGTTTGTTTCTTCAATAATTTCTGTGCCATTTTGATGCTATTGTAATAATTGTTTGTATACAAATGATGCCATAAATGTAAAAAAGGTTTCAATAAAGAAGATAACTTTGATTTGCGTTTACGTTTTCTTACACGAGACATTTTTAAATTGCAAATATATCCTGTGACGCCTTCACAGACCATGGTTACCAATAAACCAAATTTTTTAATTTTTTTAAGATTGTGTTTATAATCAGACAAGTCTCCTCTCCACAATATAATCCTTTCGTGTAGGAATAATTCTCTCTTTGGTTTGTACACTGTCAAAAACTTATCCTTCAAATATGAAATCACAGGTTTAATTTTATCTAGTCTCCTTTTGCAGTTTTCATTATTATTAAAATGCCAATATTTCCATATCTGTCAAAATCGTTCTTCAGTCATTGCATTGCCAAAAGTAGAAATCTCAACTAATGGATTGGTGGACCAGTAGTCATTTATTTCAATCCTTCTAACCAATCTCATTAATATAAGAAGACCAATGAATTTTTTCATTTCAATAATATTTGTATCAGTCCATTCTTTATCTCTATTAACGTTATTATTTGGATTGTTCTGATAATAGTATCTATTGGTTTCCTTAACGAATATATCTATAAAATCGTCTCCCATAATGAGCTCGAAGCAGGATTTTATATTAGTTAAATCTACAGATACTGTCTTTAATCCTGGTTGACCTAAAAAGTCAGGTAATTTTGATGTAAAATCACTTATTGTGCATTCGCTTTCCACGTCGGAATTATCGTCATCCGAACTATCGCCATTGAAACAATTTTGCAAAAAGACTCGTTGCACGGGTTTTGTACAAATATCACTTTCACTACCTCTATCACTATGATTAGATATTTCATCGTTCTCACTATCAGAGCCGATATATGAGAAAAGGTCTGAATATACTTCGTTGCTTCTTGTTCCAGCCATGATTATACGTTTTCTAATATACGAGATTCATGGTGGCCAATTCGCGTCAATATGGAGTAATACTACCCCACATATATATATATATATATATATATATATATATATATATATATATACACACACATATACATATATATCTACATATATGCACGTATATCTCTACATATATACACGTATATCTATATATATATATATATATATATATACATAGATAATTTTTCTTTTTCAATTGCGAAGGTTCGTATAACGTTTACTATTAATGATGGATTTTGTCGAACCTATTCTTGTCCTTAACTCCAAATAAGCATAAGATATCCAATTCAGTAAAAGCAGTTGCAGGTATCAATATCATCATACAGGTGTGAGCACCGTCAATTGTTGGATACACGTAAGTTACACCTTCTGTGGAAGCCTTAAGAAGTCCTTTTTTCTCTTCAACCTATTAAAAATCATCAAAACTTTTAGGAAAACATTATGATAGATTCTTTTTGTCACCTATAATATAATTTTTTATCATCTTTCATTTATATAAACGTTTTAACATAATAACTACCGAACATCTTACCACGTTTAAAAATATTTTTAAGCTTGTGTGTTGTGTGTATATGTATACATAAAAAATGTAAAAACAATCCATATTTTTATTTAATCGGAAAAATGAACTTTATAAATATGAATAAAACATTAAAAATGATTACTGAAATAACTGAACTTTTAAAAATATGTATAAAATAAGAAAGTAAATGTTAAAAGATGTCGACCAATGCCAACATAAATATATTTGGTAACATGTTGGTTGGTTTTGAAAATATGAAATAAATACCAAGAATTATACCTATGTAGGTACAAACGTTGTATAATGCCGTTACTAAATAATCAATAAAATCAAATAAAATCAATATAAATGAAATGGAAAACGTAAAATATGAATGTTTCTTACTTATTATTCTATTTCATACAACATTTCAATAATCATGTCAAAAATGACGGGGTACGATACCCACGATGATGGTCCTGGATTTGTTGGTATTAGGTTTTGTCAGGAATGTAATAATATGTTATATCCAAAGGAAGATAAGGAAAACAAAGTGCTTATGTATGCGGTTAGTATTCGTTAACCCAAAATCCAATAATGTATCATTAAAGAAACTAATGCAGAACTTAACCTTAAAATAATTACATTTACAGTGCAGAAATTGTGATTTTAAGCAGTTAGCCGATAGTAACTGTATATACGTAAACAAAATTATGCACGAAATTGAGTAAGTATTAATCCTTATCAATGCTACACGATTATATTAAATTATCTGTTATCACATAAATTTATGTTACGTTATGTCTTTTGTAATCTTAGTGAATTGACACACATCGTTGCTGATGTTATATCTGATCCTACTTTACCGAGAACAGAGGACCATCCATGTCCTAAATGTAATCACAGAGAAGCTGTATTTTTCCAAGCTCAAACCAGGAGAGCAGAAGAAGAAATGAGACTATATTACGTATGTACAAATCAACATTGTTCACATAGGTGGACAGAATGAATTTAACAATTTGAGTTATTAGAATCTAATTAATGAATATATTTCCATGAGATCTAATATAATATTATTGCTATACATAAGACTTGTATAATTCATAGTTATATATATTATATACATTATAAGATTTTGAACTTGTTATACATAATAAGATTTGTATTATTAATAGTTATAATATATAATAGTACATACATTATAGGATTTCGAACTTGTCATACTTAACGCTTATACAATTAATACTTATATATATAGTATATACATTTAATACTTTCTTCTTATGTATAACAAGTTACCTTACATTATCTTATATATTATCTTATATACAGTATATACACTTATAGGATTTATAACTTCTACTACATTAGAACTATTATTATGATCATCCTGGCAAATGATAGTAATACTCTTTTGTTATTAATTTAATTCTTTTGTAATGTATGATATTTTTCAAAACATTTGCCAGGATGAAGCGGGATTTTACAGAAAGTACACATGTATCCCGTTGAACTTCTTTTTTTCGCCGCACTGCATACTTTGCAGGCTCTTCTAAGATTTTTTTTGGCACCTTGTCCTATCATTTTACATACTTTATGCTTCTCCATGTCTGTGGACAAACTGCCTTCTGGATTATCTTCTGTAATTCTTCCTGTATTTGAAGTACCTATTCAAAAATTAACATTAATGAATGATATATATATGTGTATATATATCCTATGTCTCTATAGACATTTGACTTACTTGGTTGTTGCTCATCCATTTCCGTGGCAGAATTAAGTAATTCGTCAGCAACTTGTATTAGAAATTTTTCGAAGGATATATTTTTTTTTGATTCTTTCTTAAAAATTTGATATGCATTGAATAATGCACAATTAATTAAATATAATACACATTTTTTTGTCCATTTTCCAGTTTTGCGTAAAATTGAATAATATTTAAGATCCCGATCAGTCCAATCCATATCTTTCGTATATCTTTTACTTTCTATCACACAAGTTGGCATTTTCATTCTTTTCCTTGTTTTATGGCATTTACTCGCAATTATATTTGGAGAATGAATGGTGGATATCATATATAAAATGCTTTTTTTTCTTTTCCACGCTTGAATCAAGACATTATTCTTTCTGTAGGATTTGATTGCGTTGAACTTTAAGTCTAAATTTTTTAAACTATTAGGCACACTTTTATGTCTTACTAAAGTTCCACAAAAACCTGTTTGTTTCTTCAATAATTTCTGTGCCATTTTGATGCTATTGTAATAATTGTTTGTATACAAATGATGCCATAAATGTAAAAAAGGTTTCAATAAAGAAGATAACTTTGATTTGCGTTTACGTTTTCTTACACGAGACATTTTTAAATTGCAAATATATCCTGTGACGCCTTCACAGACCATGGTTACCAATAAACCAAATTTTTTAATTTTTTTAAGATTGTGTTTATAATCAGACAAGTCTCCTCTCCACAATATAATCCTTTCGTGTAGGAATAATTCTCTCTTTGGTTTGTACACTGTCAAAAACTTATCCTTCAAATATGAAATCACAGGTTTAATTTTATCTAGTCTCCTTTTGCAGTTTTCATTATTATTAAAATGCCAATATTTCCATATCTGTCAAAATCGTTCTTCAGTCATTGCATTGCCAAAAGTAGAAATCTCAACTAATGGATTGGTGGACCAGTAGTCATTTATTTCAATCCTTCTAACCAATCTCATTAATATAAGAAGACCAATGAATTTTTTCATTTCAATAATATTTGTATCAGTCCATTCTTTATCTCTATTAACGTTATTATTTGGATTGTTCTGATAATAGTATCTATTGGTTTCCTTAACGAATATATCTATAAAATCGTCTCCCATAATGAGCTCGAAGCAGGATTTTATATTAGTTAAATCTACAGATACTGTCTTTAATCCTGGTTGACCTAAAAAGTCAGGTAATTTTGATGTAAAATCACTTATTGTGCATTCGCTTTCCACGTCGGAATTATCGTCATCCGAACTATCGCCATTGAAACAATTTTGCAAAAAGACTCGTTGCACGGGTTTTGTACAAATATCACTTTCACTACCTCTATCACTATGATTAGATATTTCATCGTTCTCACTATCAGAGCCGATATATGAGAAAAGGTCTGAATATACTTCGTTGCTTCTTGTTCCAGCCATGATTATACGTTTTCTAATATACGAGATTCATGGTGGCCAATTCGCGTCAATATGGAGTAATACTACCCCACATATATATATATATATATATATATATACACACATATACATATATATCTACATATATGCACGTATATCTCTACATATATACACGTATATCTATATATATATATATATATACATAGATAATTTTTCTTTTTCAATTGCGAAGGTTCGTATAACGTTTACTATTAATGATGGATTTTGTCGAACCTATTCTTGTCCTTAACTCCAAATAAGCATAAGATATCCAATTCAGTAAAAGCAGTTGCAGGTATCAATATCATCATACAGGTGTGAGCACCGTCAATTGTTGGATACACGTAAGTTACACCTTCTGTGGAAGCCTTAAGAAGTCCTTTTTTCTCTTCAACCTATTAAAAATCATCAAAACTTTTAGGAAAACATTATGATAGATTCTTTTTGTCACCTATAATATAATTTTTTATCATCTTTCATTTATATAAACGTTTTAACATAATAACTACCGAACATCTTACCACGTTTAAAAATATTTTTAAGCTTGTGTGTTGTGTGTATATGTATACATAAAAAATGTAAAAACAATCCATATTTTTATTTAATCGGAAAAATGAACTTTATAAATATGAATAAAACATTAAAAATGATTACTGAAATAACTGAACTTTTAAAAATATGTATAAAATAAGAAAGTAAATGTTAAAAGATGTCGACCAATGCCAACATAAATATATTTGGTAACATGTTGGTTGGTTTTGAAAATATGAAATAAATACCAAGAATTATACCTATGTAGGTACAAACGTTGTATAATGCCGTTACTAAATAATCAATAAAATCAAATAAAATCAATATAAATGAAATGGAAAACGTAAAATATGAATGTTTCTTACTTATTATTCTATTTCATACAACATTTCAATAATCATGTCAAAAATGACGGGGTACGATACCCACGATGATGGTCCTGGATTTGTTGGTATTAGGTTTTGTCAGGAATGTAATAATATGTTATATCCAAAGGAAGATAAGGAAAACAAAGTGCTTATGTATGCGGTTAGTATTCGTTAACCCAAAATCCAATAATGTATCATTAAAGAAACTAATGCAGAACTTAACCTTAAAATAATTACATTTACAGTGCAGAAATTGTGATTTTAAGCAGTTAGCCGATAGTAACTGTATATACGTAAACAAAATTATGCACGAAATTGAGTAAGTATTAATCCTTATCAATGCTACACGATTATATTAAATTATCTGTTATCACATAAATTTATGTTACGTTATGTCTTTTGTAATCTTAGTGAATTGACACACATCGTTGCTGATGTTATATCTGATCCTACTTTACCGAGAACAGAGGACCATCCATGTCCTAAATGTAATCACAGAGAAGCTGTATTTTTCCAAGCTCAAACCAGGAGAGCAGAAGAAGAAATGAGACTATATTACGTATGTACAAATCAACATTGTTCACATAGGTGGACAGAATGAATTTAACAATTTGAGTTATTAGAATCTAATTAATGAATATATTTCCATGAGATCTAATATAATATTATTGCTATACATAAGACTTGTATAATTCATAGTTATATATATTATATACATTATAAGATTTTGAACTTGTTATACATAATAAGATTTGTATTATTAATAGTTATAATATATAATAGTACATACATTATAGGATTTCGAACTTGTCATACTTAACGCTTATACAATTAATACTTATATATATAGTATATACATTTAATACTTTCTTCTTATGTATAACAAGTTACCTTACATTATCTTATATATTATCTTATATACAGTATATACACTTATAGGATTTATAACTTCTACTACATTAGAACTATTATTATGATCATCCTGGCAAATGATAGTAATACTCTTTTGTTATTAATTTAATTCTTTTGTAATGTATGATATTTTTCAAAACATTTGCCAGGATGAAGCGGGATTTTACAGAAAGTACACATGTATCCCGTTGAACTTCTTTTTTTCGCCGCACTGCATACTTTGCAGGCTCTTCTAAGATTTTTTTCGGCACCTTGTCCTATCATTTTACATACTTTATGCTTCTCCATGTCTGTGGACAAACTGCCTTCTGGATTATCTTCTGTAATTCTTCCTGTATTTGAAGTACCTATTCAAAAATTAACATTAATGAATGATATATATATGTGTATATATATCCTATGTCTCTATAGACATTTGACTTACTTGGTTGTTGCTCATCCATTTCCGTGGCAGAATTAAGTAATTCGTCAGCAACTTGTATTAGAAATTTTTCGAAGGATATATTTTTTTTTGATTCTTTCTTAAAAATTTGATATGCATTGAATAATGCACAATTAATTAAATATAATACACATTTTTTTGTCCATTTTCCAGTTTTGCGTAAAATTGAATAATATTTAAGATCCCGATCAGTCCAATCCATATCTTTCGTATATCTTTTACTTTCTATCACACAAGTTGGCATTTTCATTCTTTTCCTTGTTTTATGGCATTTACTCGCAATTATATTTGGAGAATGAATGGTGGATATCATATATAAAATGCTTTTTTTTCTTTTCCACGCTTGAATCAAGACATTATTCTTTCTGTAGGATTTGATTGCGTTGAACTTTAAGTCTAAATTTTTTAAACTATTAGGCACACTTTTATGTCTTACTAAAGTTCCACAAAAACCTGTTTGTTTCTTCAATAATTTCTGTGCCATTTTGATGCTATTGTAATAATTGTTTGTATACAAATGATGCCATAAATGTAAAAAAGGTTTCAATAAAGAAGATAACTTTGATTTGCGTTTACGTTTTCTTACACGAGACATTTTTAAATTGCAAATATATCCTGTGACGCCTTCACAGACCATGGTTACCAATAAACCAAATTTTTTAATTTTTTTAAGATTGTGTTTATAATCAGACAAGTCTCCTCTCCACAATATAATCCTTTCGTGTAGGAATAATTCTCTCTTTGGTTTGTACACTGTCAAAAACTTATCCTTCAAATATGAAATCACAGGTTTAATTTTATCTAGTCTCCTTTTGCAGTTTTCATTATTATTAAAATGCCAATATTTCCATATCTGTCAAAATCGTTCTTCAGTCATTGCATTGCCAAAAGTAGAAATCTCAACTAATGGATTGGTGGACCAGTAGTCATTTATTTCAATCCTTCTAACCAATCTCATTAATATAAGAAGACCAATGAATTTTTTCATTTCAATAATATTTGTATCAGTCCATTCTTTATCTCTATTAACGTTATTATTTGGATTGTTCTGATAATAGTATCTATTGGTTTCCTTAACGAATATATCTATAAAATCGTCTCCCATAATGAGCTCGAAGCAGGATTTTATATTAGTTAAATCTACAGATACTGTCTTTAATCCTGGTTGACCTAAAAAGTCAGGTAATTTTGATGTAAAATCACTTATTGTGCATTCGCTTTCCACGTCGGAATTATCGTCATCCGAACTATCGCCATTGAAACAATTTTGCAAAAAGACTCGTTGCACGGGTTTTGTACAAATATCACTTTCACTACCTCTATCACTATGATTAGATATTTCATCGTTCTCACTATCAGAGCCGATATATGAGAAAAGGTCTGAATATACTTCGTTGCTTCTTGTTCCAGCCATGATTATACGTTTTCTAATATACGAGATTCATGGTGGCCAATTCGCGTCAATATGGAGTAATACTACCCCACATATATATATATATATATATATATATATATATATATATACACACACATATACATATATATCTACATATATGCACGTATATCTCTACATATATACACGTATATCTATATATATATATATATATATATATATATACATAGATAATTTTTCTTTTTCAATTGCGAAGGTTCGTATAACGTTTACTATTAATGATGGATTTTGTCGAACCTATTCTTGTCCTTAACTCCAAATAAGCATAAGATATCCAATTCAGTAAAAGCAGTTGCAGGTATCAATATCATCATACAGGTGTGAGCACCGTCAATTGTTGGATACACGTAAGTTACACCTTCTGTGGAAGCCTTAAGAAGTCCTTTTTTCTCTTCAACCTATTAAAAATCATCAAAACTTTTAGGAAAACATTATGATAGATTCTTTTTGTCACCTATAATATAATTTTTTATCATCTTTCATTTATATAAACGTTTTAACATAATAACTACCGAACATCTTACCACGTTTAAAAATATTTTTAAGCTTGTGTGTTGTGTGTATATGTATACATAAAAAATGTAAAAACAATCCATATTTTTATTTAATCGGAAAAATGAACTTTATAAATATGAATAAAACATTAAAAATGATTACTGAAATAACTGAACTTTTAAAAATATGTATAAAATAAGAAAGTAAATGTTAAAAGATGTCGACCAATGCCAACATAAATATATTTGGTAACATGTTGGTTGGTTTTGAAAATATGAAATAAATACCAAGAATTATACCTATGTAGGTACAAACGTTGTATAATGCCGTTACTAAATAATCAATAAAATCAAATAAAATCAATATAAATGAAATGGAAAACGTAAAATATGAATGTTTCTTACTTATTATTCTATTTCATACAACATTTCAATAATCATGTCAAAAATGACGGGGTACGATACCCACGATGATGGTCCTGGATTTGTTGGTATTAGGTTTTGTCAGGAATGTAATAATATGTTATATCCAAAGGAAGATAAGGAAAACAAAGTGCTTATGTATGCGGTTAGTATTCGTTAACCCAAAATCCAATAATGTATCATTAAAGAAACTAATGCAGAACTTAACCTTAAAATAATTACATTTACAGTGCAGAAATTGTGATTTTAAGCAGTTAGCCGATAGTAACTGTATATACGTAAACAAAATTATGCACGAAATTGAGTAAGTATTAATCCTTATCAATGCTACACGATTATATTAAATTATCTGTTATCACATAAATTTATGTTACGTTATGTCTTTTGTAATCTTAGTGAATTGACACACATCGTTGCTGATGTTATATCTGATCCTACTTTACCGAGAACAGAGGACCATCCATGTCCTAAATGTAATCACAGAGAAGCTGTATTTTTCCAAGCTCAAACCAGGAGAGCAGAAGAAGAAATGAGACTATATTACGTATGTACAAATCAACATTGTTCACATAGGTGGACAGAATGAATTTAACAATTTGAGTTATTAGAATCTAATTAATGAATATATTTCCATGAGATCTAATATAATATTATTGCTATACATAAGACTTGTATAATTCATAGTTATATATATTATATACATTATAAGATTTTGAACTTGTTATACATAATAAGATTTGTATTATTAATAGTTATAATATATAATAGTACATACATTATAGGATTTCGAACTTGTCATACTTAACGCTTATACAATTAATACTTATATATATAGTATATACATTTAATACTTTCTTCTTATGTATAACAAGTTACCTTACATTATCTTATATATTATCTTATATACAGTATATACACTTATAGGATTTATAACTTCTACTACATTAGAACTATTATTATGATCATCCTGGCAAATGATAGTAATACTCTTTTGTTATTAATTTAATTCTTTTGTAATGTATGATATTTTTCAAAACATTTGCCAGGATGAAGCGGGATTTTACAGAAAGTACACATGTATCCCGTTGAACTTCTTTTTTTCGCCGCACTGCATACTTTGCAGGCTCTTCTAAGATTTTTTTTGGCACCTTGTCCTATCATTTTACATACTTTATGCTTCTCCATGTCTGTGGACAAACTGCCTTCTGGATTATCTTCTGTAATTCTTCCTGTATTTGAAGTACCTATTCAAAAATTAACATTAATGAATGATATATATATGTGTATATATATCCTATGTCTCTATAGACATTTGACTTACTTGGTTGTTGCTCATCCATTTCCGTGGCAGAATTAAGTAATTCGTCAGCAACTTGTATTAGAAATTTTTCGAAGGATATATTTTTTTTTGATTCTTTCTTAAAAATTTGATATGCATTGAATAATGCACAATTAATTAAATATAATACACATTTTTTTGTCCATTTTCCAGTTTTGCGTAAAATTGAATAATATTTAAGATCCCGATCAGTCCAATCCATATCTTTCGTATATCTTTTACTTTCTATCACACAAGTTGGCATTTTCATTCTTTTCCTTGTTTTATGGCATTTACTCGCAATTATATTTGGAGAATGAATGGTGGATATCATATATAAAATGCTTTTTTTTCTTTTCCACGCTTGAATCAAGACATTATTCTTTCTGTAGGATTTGATTGCGTTGAACTTTAAGTCTAAATTTTTTAAACTATTAGGCACACTTTTATGTCTTACTAAAGTTCCACAAAAACCTGTTTGTTTCTTCAATAATTTCTGTGCCATTTTGATGCTATTGTAATAATTGTTTGTATACAAATGATGCCATAAATGTAAAAAAGGTTTCAATAAAGAAGATAACTTTGATTTGCGTTTACGTTTTCTTACACGAGACATTTTTAAATTGCAAATATATCCTGTGACGCCTTCACAGACCATGGTTACCAATAAACCAAATTTTTTAATTTTTTTAAGATTGTGTTTATAATCAGACAAGTCTCCTCTCCACAATATAATCCTTTCGTGTAGGAATAATTCTCTCTTTGGTTTGTACACTGTCAAAAACTTATCCTTCAAATATGAAATCACAGGTTTAATTTTATCTAGTCTCCTTTTGCAGTTTTCATTATTATTAAAATGCCAATATTTCCATATCTGTCAAAATCGTTCTTCAGTCATTGCATTGCCAAAAGTAGAAATCTCAACTAATGGATTGGTGGACCAGTAGTCATTTATTTCAATCCTTCTAACCAATCTCATTAATATAAGAAGACCAATGAATTTTTTCATTTCAATAATATTTGTATCAGTCCATTCTTTATCTCTATTAACGTTATTATTTGGATTGTTCTGATAATAGTATCTATTGGTTTCCTTAACGAATATATCTATAAAATCGTCTCCCATAATGAGCTCGAAGCAGGATTTTATATTAGTTAAATCTACAGATACTGTCTTTAATCCTGGTTGACCTAAAAAGTCAGGTAATTTTGATGTAAAATCACTTATTGTGCATTCGCTTTCCACGTCGGAATTATCGTCATCCGAACTATCGCCATTGAAACAATTTTGCAAAAAGACTCGTTGCACGGGTTTTGTACAAATATCACTTTCACTACCTCTATCACTATGATTAGATATTTCATCGTTCTCACTATCAGAGCCGATATATGAGAAAAGGTCTGAATATACTTCGTTGCTTCTTGTTCCAGCCATGATTATACGTTTTCTAATATACGAGATTCATGGTGGCCAATTCGCGTCAATATGGAGTAATACTACCCCACATATATATATATATATATATATATATACACACATATACATATATATCTACATATATGCACGTATATCTCTACATATATACACGTATATCTATATATATATATATATATACATAGATAATTTTTCTTTTTCAATTGCGAAGGTTCGTATAACGTTTACTATTAATGATGGATTTTGTCGAACCTATTCTTGTCCTTAACTCCAAATAAGCATAAGATATCCAATTCAGTAAAAGCAGTTGCAGGTATCAATATCATCATACAGGTGTGAGCACCGTCAATTGTTGGATACACGTAAGTTACACCTTCTGTGGAAGCCTTAAGAAGTCCTTTTTTCTCTTCAACCTATTAAAAATCATCAAAACTTTTAGGAAAACATTATGATAGATTCTTTTTGTCACCTATAATATAATTTTTTATCATCTTTCATTTATATAAACGTTTTAACATAATAACTACCGAACATCTTACCACGTTTAAAAATATTTTTAAGCTTGTGTGTTGTGTGTATATGTATACATAAAAAATGTAAAAACAATCCATATTTTTATTTAATCGGAAAAATGAACTTTATAAATATGAATAAAACATTAAAAATGATTACTGAAATAACTGAACTTTTAAAAATATGTATAAAATAAGAAAGTAAATGTTAAAAGATGTCGACCAATGCCAACATAAATATATTTGGTAACATGTTGGTTGGTTTTGAAAATATGAAATAAATACCAAGAATTATACCTATGTAGGTACAAACGTTGTATAATGCCGTTACTAAATAATCAATAAAATCAAATAAAATCAATATAAATGAAATGGAAAACGTAAAATATGAATGTTTCTTACTTATTATTCTATTTCATACAACATTTCAATAATCATGTCAAAAATGACGGGGTACGATACCCACGATGATGGTCCTGGATTTGTTGGTATTAGGTTTTGTCAGGAATGTAATAATATGTTATATCCAAAGGAAGATAAGGAAAACAAAGTGCTTATGTATGCGGTTAGTATTCGTTAACCCAAAATCCAATAATGTATCATTAAAGAAACTAATGCAGAACTTAACCTTAAAATAATTACATTTACAGTGCAGAAATTGTGATTTTAAGCAGTTAGCCGATAGTAACTGTATATACGTAAACAAAATTATGCACGAAATTGAGTAAGTATTAATCCTTATCAATGCTACACGATTATATTAAATTATCTGTTATCACATAAATTTATGTTACGTTATGTCTTTTGTAATCTTAGTGAATTGACACACATCGTTGCTGATGTTATATCTGATCCTACTTTACCGAGAACAGAGGACCATCCATGTCCTAAATGTAATCACAGAGAAGCTGTATTTTTCCAAGCTCAAACCAGGAGAGCAGAAGAAGAAATGAGACTATATTACGTATGTACAAATCAACATTGTTCACATAGGTGGACAGAATGAATTTAACAATTTGAGTTATTAGAATCTAATTAATGAATATATTTCCATGAGATCTAATATAATATTATTGCTATACATAAGACTTGTATAATTCATAGTTATATATATTATATACATTATAAGATTTTGAACTTGTTATACATAATAAGATTTGTATTATTAATAGTTATAATATATAATAGTACATACATTATAGGATTTCGAACTTGTCATACTTAACGCTTATACAATTAATACTTATATATATAGTATATACATTTAATACTTTCTTCTTATGTATAACAAGTTACCTTACATTATCTTATATATTATCTTATATACAGTATATACACTTATAGGATTTATAACTTCTACTACATTAGAACTATTATTATGATCATCCTGGCAAATGATAGTAATACTCTTTTGTTATCAATTTAATTCTTTTGTAATGTATGATATTTTTCAAAACATTTGCCAGGATGAAGCGGGATTTTACAGAAAGTACACATGTATCCCGTTGAACTTCTTTTTTTCGCCGCACTGCATACTTTGCAGGCTCTTCTAAGATTTTTTTTGGCACCTTGTCCTATCATTTTACATACTTTATGCTTCTCCATGTCTGTGGACAAACTGCCTTCTGGATTATCTTCTGTAATTCTTCCTGTATTTGAAGTACCTATTCAAAAATTAACATTAATGAATGATATATATATGTGTATATATATCCTATGTCTCTATAGACATTTGACTTACTTGGTTGTTGCTCATCCATTTCCGTGGCAGAATTAAGTAATTCGTCAGCAACTTGTATTAGAAATTTTTCGAAGGATATATTTTTTTTTGATTCTTTCTTAAAAATTTGATATGCATTGAATAATGCACAATTAATTAAATATAATACACATTTTTTTGTCCATTTTCCAGTTTTGCGTAAAATTGAATAATATTTAAGATCCCGATCAGTCCAATCCATATCTTTCGTATATCTTTTACTTTCTATCACACAAGTTGGCATTTTCATTCTTTTCCTTGTTTTATGGCATTTACTCGCAATTATATTTGGAGAATGAATGGTGGATATCATATATAAAATGCTTTTTTTTCTTTTCCACGCTTGAATCAAGACATTATTCTTTCTGTAGGATTTGATTGCGTTGAACTTTAAGTCTAAATTTTTTAAACTATTAGGCACACTTTTATGTCTTACTAAAGTTCCACAAAAACCTGTTTGTTTCTTCAATAATTTCTGTGCCATTTTGATGCTATTGTAATAATTGTTTGTATACAAATGATGCCATAAATGTAAAAAAGGTTTCAATAAAGAAGATAACTTTGATTTGCGTTTACGTTTTCTTACACGAGACATTTTTAAATTGCAAATATATCCTGTGACGCCTTCACAGACCATGGTTACCAATAAACCAAATTTTTTAATTTTTTTAAGATTGTGTTTATAATCAGACAAGTCTCCTCTCCACAATATAATCCTTTCGTGTAGGAATAATTCTCTCTTTGGTTTGTACACTGTCAAAAACTTATCCTTCAAATATGAAATCACAGGTTTAATTTTATCTAGTCTCCTTTTGCAGTTTTCATTATTATTAAAATGCCAATATTTCCATATCTGTCAAAATCGTTCTTCAGTCATTGCATTGCCAAAAGTAGAAATCTCAACTAATGGATTGGTGGACCAGTAGTCATTTATTTCAATCCTTCTAACCAATCTCATTAATATAAGAAGACCAATGAATTTTTTCATTTCAATAATATTTGTATCAGTCCATTCTTTATCTCTATTAACGTTATTATTTGGATTGTTCTGATAATAGTATCTATTGGTTTCCTTAACGAATATATCTATAAAATCGTCTCCCATAATGAGCTCGAAGCAGGATTTTATATTAGTTAAATCTACAGATACTGTCTTTAATCCTGGTTGACCTAAAAAGTCAGGTAATTTTGATGTAAAATCACTTATTGTGCATTCGCTTTCCACGTCGGAATTATCGTCATCCGAACTATCGCCATTGAAACAATTTTGCAAAAAGACTCGTTGCACGGGTTTTGTACAAATATCACTTTCACTACCTCTATCACTATGATTAGATATTTCATCGTTCTCACTATCAGAGCCGATATATGAGAAAAGGTCTGAATATACTTCGTTGCTTCTTGTTCCAGCCATGATTATACGTTTTCTAATATACGAGATTCATGGTGGCCAATTCGCGTCAATATGGAGTAATACTACCCCACATATATATATATATATATATATATATATATATATATATATATATATATATACACACATATACATATATATCTACATATATGCACGTATATCTCTACATATATACACGTATATCTATATATATATACATAGATAATTTTTCTTTTTCAATTGCGAAGGTTCGTATAACGTTTACTATTAATGATGGATTTTGTCGAACCTATTCTTGTCCTTAACTCCAAATAAGCATAAGATATCCAATTCAGTAAAAGCAGTTGCAGGTATCAATATCATCATACAGGTGTGAGCACCGTCAATTGTTGGATACACGTAAGTTACACCTTCTGTGGAAGCCTTAAGAAGTCCTTTTTTCTCTTCAACCTATTAAAAATCATCAAAACTTTTAGGAAAACATTATGATAGATTCTTTTTGTCACCTATAATATAATTTTTTATCATCTTTCATTTATATAAACGTTTTAACATAATAACTACCGAACATCTTACCACGTTTAAAAATATTTTTAAGCTTGTGTGTTGTGTGTATATGTATACATAAAAAATGTAAAAACAATCCATATTTTTATTTAATCGGAAAAATGAACTTTATAAATATGAATAAAACATTAAAAATGATTACTGAAATAACTGAACTTTTAAAAATATGTATAAAATAAGAAAGTAAATGTTAAAAGATGTCGACCAATGCCAACATAAATATATTTGGTAACATGTTGGTTGGTTTTGAAAATATGAAATAAATACCAAGAATTATACCTATGTAGGTACAAACGTTGTATAATGCCGTTACTAAATAATCAATAAAATCAAATAAAATCAATATAAATGAAATGGAAAACGTAAAATATGAATGTTTCTTACTTATTATTCTATTTCATACAACATTTCAATAATCATGTCAAAAATGACGGGGTACGATACCCACGATGATGGTCCTGGATTTGTTGGTATTAGGTTTTGTCAGGAATGTAATAATATGTTATATCCAAAGGAAGATAAGGAAAACAAAGTGCTTATGTATGCGGTTAGTATTCGTTAACCCAAAATCCAATAATGTATCATTAAAGAAACTAATGCAGAACTTAACCTTAAAATAATTACATTTACAGTGCAGAAATTGTGATTTTAAGCAGTTAGCCGATAGTAACTGTATATACGTAAACAAAATTATGCACGAAATTGAGTAAGTATTAATCCTTATCAATGCTACACGATTATATTAAATTATCTGTTATCACATAAATTTATGTTACGTTATGTCTTTTGTAATCTTAGTGAATTGACACACATCGTTGCTGATGTTATATCTGATCCTACTTTACCGAGAACAGAGGACCATCCATGTCCTAAATGTAATCACAGAGAAGCTGTATTTTTCCAAGCTCAAACCAGGAGAGCAGAAGAAGAAATGAGACTATATTACGTATGTACAAATCAACATTGTTCACATAGGTGGACAGAATGAATTTAACAATTTGAGTTATTAGAATCTAATTAATGAATATATTTCCATGAGATCTAATATAATATTATTGCTATACATAAGACTTGTATAATTCATAGTTATATATATTATATACATTATAAGATTTTGAACTTGTTATACATAATAAGATTTGTATTATTAATAGTTATAATATATAATAGTACATACATTATAGGATTTCGAACTTGTCATACTTAACGCTTATACAATTAATACTTATATATATAGTATATACATTTAATACTTTCTTCTTATGTATAACAAGTTACCTTACATTATCTTATATATTATCTTATATACAGTATATACACTTATAGGATTTATAACTTCTACTACATTAGAACTATTATTATGATCATCCTGGCAAATGATAGTAATACTCTTTTGTTATCAATTTAATTCTTTTGTAATGTATGATATTTTTCAAAACATTTGCCAGGATGAAGCGGGATTTTACAGAAAGTACACATGTATCCCGTTGAACTTCTTTTTTTCGCCGCACTGCATACTTTGCAGGCTCTTCTAAGATTTTTTTTGGCACCTTGTCCTATCATTTTACATACTTTATGCTTCTCCATGTCTGTGGACAAACTGCCTTCTGGATTATCTTCTGTAATTCTTCCTGTATTTGAAGTACCTATTCAAAAATTAACATTAATGAATGATATATATATGTGTATATATATCCTATGTCTCTATAGACATTTGACTTACTTGGTTGTTGCTCATCCATTTCCGTGGCAGAATTAAGTAATTCGTCAGCAACTTGTATTAGAAATTTTTCGAAGGATATATTTTTTTTTGATTCTTTCTTAAAAATTTGATATGCATTGAATAATGCACAATTAATTAAATATAATACACATTTTTTTGTCCATTTTCCAGTTTTGCGTAAAATTGAATAATATTTAAGATCCCGATCAGTCCAATCCATATCTTTCGTATATCTTTTACTTTCTATCACACAAGTTGGCATTTTCATTCTTTTCCTTGTTTTATGGCATTTACTCGCAATTATATTTGGAGAATGAATGGTGGATATCATATATAAAATGCTTTTTTTTCTTTTCCACGCTTGAATCAAGACATTATTCTTTCTGTAGGATTTGATTGCGTTGAACTTTAAGTCTAAATTTTTTAAACTATTAGGCACACTTTTATGTCTTACTAAAGTTCCACAAAAACCTGTTTGTTTCTTCAATAATTTCTGTGCCATTTTGATGCTATTGTAATAATTGTTTGTATACAAATGATGCCATAAATGTAAAAAAGGTTTCAATAAAGAAGATAACTTTGATTTGCGTTTACGTTTTCTTACACGAGACATTTTTAAATTGCAAATATATCCTGTGACGCCTTCACAGACCATGGTTACCAATAAACCAAATTTTTTAATTTTTTTAAGATTGTGTTTATAATCAGACAAGTCTCCTCTCCACAATATAATCCTTTCGTGTAGGAATAATTCTCTCTTTGGTTTGTACACTGTCAAAAACTTATCCTTCAAATATGAAATCACAGGTTTAATTTTATCTAGTCTCCTTTTGCAGTTTTCATTATTATTAAAATGCCAATATTTCCATATCTGTCAAAATCGTTCTTCAGTCATTGCATTGCCAAAAGTAGAAATCTCAACTAATGGATTGGTGGACCAGTAGTCATTTATTTCAATCCTTCTAACCAATCTCATTAATATAAGAAGACCAATGAATTTTTTCATTTCAATAATATTTGTATCAGTCCATTCTTTATCTCTATTAACGTTATTATTTGGATTGTTCTGATAATAGTATCTATTGGTTTCCTTAACGAATATATCTATAAAATCGTCTCCCATAATGAGCTCGAAGCAGGATTTTATATTAGTTAAATCTACAGATACTGTCTTTAATCCTGGTTGACCTAAAAAGTCAGGTAATTTTGATGTAAAATCACTTATTGTGCATTCGCTTTCCACGTCGGAATTATCGTCATCCGAACTATCGCCATTGAAACAATTTTGCAAAAAGACTCGTTGCACGGGTTTTGTACAAATATCACTTTCACTACCTCTATCACTATGATTAGATATTTCATCGTTCTCACTATCAGAGCCGATATATGAGAAAAGGTCTGAATATACTTCGTTGCTTCTTGTTCCAGCCATGATTATACGTTTTCTAATATACGAGATTCATGGTGGCCAATTCGCGTCAATATGGAGTAATACTACCCCACATATATATATATATATATATATATATATATATATATATATATATATATATATATATATATATATATATATACACACATATACATATATATCTACATATATGCACGTATATCTCTACATATATACACGTATATCTATATATATATACATAGATAATTTTTCTTTTTCAATTGCGAAGGTTCGTATAACGTTTACTATTAATGATGGATTTTGTCGAACCTATTCTTGTCCTTAACTCCAAATAAGCATAAGATATCCAATTCAGTAAAAGCAGTTGCAGGTATCAATATCATCATACAGGTGTGAGCACCGTCAATTGTTGGATACACGTAAGTTACACCTTCTGTGGAAGCCTTAAGAAGTCCTTTTTTCTCTTCAACCTATTAAAAATCATCAAAACTTTTAGGAAAACATTATGATAGATTCTTTTTGTCACCTATAATATAATTTTTTATCATCTTTCATTTATATAAACGTTTTAACATAATAACTACCGAACATCTTACCACGTTTAAAAATATTTTTAAGCTTGTGTGTTGTGTGTATATGTATACATAAAAAATGTAAAAACAATCCATATTTTTATTTAATCGGAAAAATGAACTTTATAAATATGAATAAAACATTAAAAATGATTACTGAAATAACTGAACTTTTAAAAATATGTATAAAATAAGAAAGTAAATGTTAAAAGATGTCGACCAATGCCAACATAAATATATTTGGTAACATGTTGGTTGGTTTTGAAAATATGAAATAAATACCAAGAATTATACCTATGTAGGTACAAACGTTGTATAATGCCGTTACTAAATAATCAATAAAATCAAATAAAATCAATATAAATGAAATGGAAAACGTAAAATATGAATGTTTCTTACTTATTATTCTATTTCATACAACATTTCAATAATCATGTCAAAAATGACGGGGTACGATACCCACGATGATGGTCCTGGATTTGTTGGTATTAGGTTTTGTCAGGAATGTAATAATATGTTATATCCAAAGGAAGATAAGGAAAACAAAGTGCTTATGTATGCGGTTAGTATTCGTTAACCCAAAATCCAATAATGTATCATTAAAGAAACTAATGCAGAACTTAACCTTAAAATAATTACATTTACAGTGCAGAAATTGTGATTTTAAGCAGTTAGCCGATAGTAACTGTATATACGTAAACAAAATTATGCACGAAATTGAGTAAGTATTAATCCTTATCAATGCTACACGATTATATTAAATTATCTGTTATCACATAAATTTATGTTACGTTATGTCTTTTGTAATCTTAGTGAATTGACACACATCGTTGCTGATGTTATATCTGATCCTACTTTACCGAGAACAGAGGACCATCCATGTCCTAAATGTAATCACAGAGAAGCTGTATTTTTCCAAGCTCAAACCAGGAGAGCAGAAGAAGAAATGAGACTATATTACGTATGTACAAATCAACATTGTTCACATAGGTGGACAGAATGAATTTAACAATTTGAGTTATTAGAATCTAATTAATGAATATATTTCCATGAGATCTAATATAATATTATTGCTATACATAAGACTTGTATAATTCATAGTTATATATATTATATACATTATAAGATTTTGAACTTGTTATACATAATAAGATTTGTATTATTAATAGTTATAATATATAATAGTACATACATTATAGGATTTCGAACTTGTCATACTTAACGCTTATACAATTAATACTTATATATATAGTATATACATTTAATACTTTCTTCTTATGTATAACAAGTTACCTTACATTATCTTATATATTATCTTATATACAGTATATACACTTATAGGATTTATAACTTCTACTACATTAGAACTATTATTATGATCATCCTGGCAAATGATAGTAATACTCTTTTGTTATCAATTTAATTCTTTTGTAATGTATGATATTTTTCAAAACATTTGCCAGGATGAAGCGGGATTTTACAGAAAGTACACATGTATCCCGTTGAACTTCTTTTTTTCGCCGCACTGCATACTTTGCAGGCTCTTCTAAGATTTTTTTTGGCACCTTGTCCTATCATTTTACATACTTTATGCTTCTCCATGTCTGTGGACAAACTGCCTTCTGGATTATCTTCTGTAATTCTTCCTGTATTTGAAGTACCTATTCAAAAATTAACATTAATGAATGATATATATATGTGTATATATATCCTATGTCTCTATAGACATTTGACTTACTTGGTTGTTGCTCATCCATTTCCGTGGCAGAATTAAGTAATTCGTCAGCAACTTGTATTAGAAATTTTTCGAAGGATATATTTTTTTTTGATTCTTTCTTAAAAATTTGATATGCATTGAATAATGCACAATTAATTAAATATAATACACATTTTTTTGTCCATTTTCCAGTTTTGCGTAAAATTGAATAATATTTAAGATCCCGATCAGTCCAATCCATATCTTTCGTATATCTTTTACTTTCTATCACACAAGTTGGCATTTTCATTCTTTTCCTTGTTTTATGGCATTTACTCGCAATTATATTTGGAGAATGAATGGTGGATATCATATATAAAATGCTTTTTTTTCTTTTCCACGCTTGAATCAAGACATTATTCTTTCTGTAGGATTTGATTGCGTTGAACTTTAAGTCTAAATTTTTTAAACTATTAGGCACACTTTTATGTCTTACTAAAGTTCCACAAAAACCTGTTTGTTTCTTCAATAATTTCTGTGCCATTTTGATGCTATTGTAATAATTGTTTGTATACAAATGATGCCATAAATGTAAAAAAGGTTTCAATAAAGAAGATAACTTTGATTTGCGTTTACGTTTTCTTACACGAGACATTTTTAAATTGCAAATATATCCTGTGACGCCTTCACAGACCATGGTTACCAATAAACCAAATTTTTTAATTTTTTTAAGATTGTGTTTATAATCAGACAAGTCTCCTCTCCACAATATAATCCTTTCGTGTAGGAATAATTCTCTCTTTGGTTTGTACACTGTCAAAAACTTATCCTTCAAATATGAAATCACAGGTTTAATTTTATCTAGTCTCCTTTTGCAGTTTTCATTATTATTAAAATGCCAATATTTCCATATCTGTCAAAATCGTTCTTCAGTCATTGCATTGCCAAAAGTAGAAATCTCAACTAATGGATTGGTGGACCAGTAGTCATTTATTTCAATCCTTCTAACCAATCTCATTAATATAAGAAGACCAATGAATTTTTTCATTTCAATAATATTTGTATCAGTCCATTCTTTATCTCTATTAACGTTATTATTTGGATTGTTCTGATAATAGTATCTATTGGTTTCCTTAACGAATATATCTATAAAATCGTCTCCCATAATGAGCTCGAAGCAGGATTTTATATTAGTTAAATCTACAGATACTGTCTTTAATCCTGGTTGACCTAAAAAGTCAGGTAATTTTGATGTAAAATCACTTATTGTGCATTCGCTTTCCACGTCGGAATTATCGTCATCCGAACTATCGCCATTGAAACAATTTTGCAAAAAGACTCGTTGCACGGGTTTTGTACAAATATCACTTTCACTACCTCTATCACTATGATTAGATATTTCATCGTTCTCACTATCAGAGCCGATATATGAGAAAAGGTCTGAATATACTTCGTTGCTTCTTGTTCCAGCCATGATTATACGTTTTCTAATATACGAGATTCATGGTGGCCAATTCGCGTCAATATGGAGTAATACTACCCCACATATATATATATATATATATATATATATATATATATATATATATATATATATATATATATATATATATATACACACATATACATATATATCTACATATATGCACGTATATCTCTACATATATACACGTATATCTATATATATATACATAGATAATTTTTCTTTTTCAATTGCGAAGGTTCGTATAACGTTTACTATTAATGATGGATTTTGTCGAACCTATTCTTGTCCTTAACTCCAAATAAGCATAAGATATCCAATTCAGTAAAAGCAGTTGCAGGTATCAATATCATCATACAGGTGTGAGCACCGTCAATTGTTGGATACACGTAAGTTACACCTTCTGTGGAAGCCTTAAGAAGTCCTTTTTTCTCTTCAACCTATTAAAAATCATCAAAACTTTTAGGAAAACATTATGATAGATTCTTTTTGTCACCTATAATATAATTTTTTATCATCTTTCATTTATATAAACGTTTTAACATAATAACTACCGAACATCTTACCACGTTTAAAAATATTTTTAAGCTTGTGTGTTGTGTGTATATGTATACATAAAAAATGTAAAAACAATCCATATTTTTATTTAATCGGAAAAATGAACTTTATAAATATGAATAAAACATTAAAAATGATTACTGAAATAACTGAACTTTTAAAAATATGTATAAAATAAGAAAGTAAATGTTAAAAGATGTCGACCAATGCCAACATAAATATATTTGGTAACATGTTGGTTGGTTTTGAAAATATGAAATAAATACCAAGAATTATACCTATGTAGGTACAAACGTTGTATAATGCCGTTACTAAATAATCAATAAAATCAAATAAAATCAATATAAATGAAATGGAAAACGTAAAATATGAATGTTTCTTACTTATTATTCTATTTCATACAACATTTCAATAATCATGTCAAAAATGACGGGGTACGATACCCACGATGATGGTCCTGGATTTGTTGGTATTAGGTTTTGTCAGGAATGTAATAATATGTTATATCCAAAGGAAGATAAGGAAAACAAAGTGCTTATGTATGCGGTTAGTATTCGTTAACCCAAAATCCAATAATGTATCATTAAAGAAACAAATGCAGAACTTAACCTTAAAATAATTACATTTACAGTGCAGAAATTGTGATTTTAAGCAGTTAGCCGATAGTAACTGTATATACGTAAACAAAATTATGCACGAAATTGAGTAAGTATTAATCCTTATCAATGCTACACGATTATATTAAATTATCTGTTATCACATAAATTTATGTTACGTTATGTCTTTTGTAATCTTAGTGAATTGACACACATCGTTGCTGATGTTATATCTGATCCTACTTTACCGAGAACAGAGGACCATCCATGTCCTAAATGTAATCACAGAGAAGCTGTATTTTTCCAAGCTCAAACCAGGAGAGCAGAAGAAGAAATGAGACTATATTACGTATGTACAAATCAACATTGTTCACATAGGTGGACAGAATGAATTTAACAATTTGAGTTATTAGAATCTAATTAATGAATATATTTCCATGAGATCTAATATAATATTATTGCTATACATAAGACTTGTATAATTCATAGTTATATATATTATATACATTATAAGATTTTGAACTTGTTATACATAATAAGATTTGTATTATTAATAGTTATAATATATAATAGTACATACATTATAGGATTTCGAACTTGTCATACTTAACGCTTATACAATTAATACTTATATATATAGTATATACATTTAATACTTTCTTCTTATGTATAACAAGTTACCTTACATTATCTTATATATTATCTTATATACAGTATATACACTTATAGGATTTATAACTTCTACTACATTAGAACTATTATTATGATCATCCTGGCAAATGATAGTAATACTCTTTTGTTATTAATTTAATTCTTTTGTAATGTATGATATTTTTCAAAACATTTGCCAGGATGAAGCGGGATTTTACAGAAAGTACACATGTATCCCGTTGAACTTCTTTTTTTCGCCGCACTGCATACTTTGCAGGCTCTTCTAAGATTTTTTTTGGCACCTTGTCCTATCATTTTACATACTTTATGCTTCTCCATGTCTGTGGACAAACTGCCTTCTGGATTATCTTCTGTAATTCTTCCTGTATTTGAAGTACCTATTCAAAAATTAACATTAATGAATGATATATATATGTGTATATATATCCTATGTCTCTATAGACATTTGACTTACTTGGTTGTTGCTCATCCATTTCCGTGGCAGAATTAAGTAATTCGTCAGCAACTTGTATTAGAAATTTTTCGAAGGATATATTTTTTTTTGATTCTTTCTTAAAAATTTGATATGCATTGAATAATGCACAATTAATTAAATATAATACACATTTTTTTGTCCATTTTCCAGTTTTGCGTAAAATTGAATAATATTTAAGATCCCGATCAGTCCAATCCATATCTTTCGTATATCTTTTACTTTCTATCACACAAGTTGGCATTTTCATTCTTTTCCTTGTTTTATGGCATTTACTCGCAATTATATTTGGAGAATGAATGGTGGATATCATATATAAAATGCTTTTTTTTCTTTTCCACGCTTGAATCAAGACATTATTCTTTCTGTAGGATTTGATTGCGTTGAACTTTAAGTCTAAATTTTTTAAACTATTAGGCACACTTTTATGTCTTACTAAAGTTCCACAAAAACCTGTTTGTTTCTTCAATAATTTCTGTGCCATTTTGATGCTATTGTAATAATTGTTTGTATACAAATGATGCCATAAATGTAAAAAAGGTTTCAATAAAGAAGATAACTTTGATTTGCGTTTACGTTTTCTTACACGAGACATTTTTAAATTGCAAATATATCCTGTGACGCCTTCACAGACCATGGTTACCAATAAACCAAATTTTTTAATTTTTTTAAGATTGTGTTTATAATCAGACAAGTCTCCTCTCCACAATATAATCCTTTCGTGTAGGAATAATTCTCTCTTTGGTTTGTACACTGTCAAAAACTTATCCTTCAAATATGAAATCACAGGTTTAATTTTATCTAGTCTCCTTTTGCAGTTTTCATTATTATTAAAATGCCAATATTTCCATATCTGTCAAAATCGTTCTTCAGTCATTGCATTGCCAAAAGTAGAAATCTCAACTAATGGATTGGTGGACCAGTAGTCATTTATTTCAATCCTTCTAACCAATCTCATTAATATAAGAAGACCAATGAATTTTTTCATTTCAATAATATTTGTATCAGTCCATTCTTTATCTCTATTAACGTTATTATTTGGATTGTTCTGATAATAGTATCTATTGGTTTCCTTAACGAATATATCTATAAAATCGTCTCCCATAATGAGCTCGAAGCAGGATTTTATATTAGTTAAATCTACAGATACTGTCTTTAATCCTGGTTGACCTAAAAAGTCAGGTAATTTTGATGTAAAATCACTTATTGTGCATTCGCTTTCCACGTCGGAATTATCGTCATCCGAACTATCGCCATTGAAACAATTTTGCAAAAAGACTCGTTGCACGGGTTTTGTACAAATATCACTTTCACTACCTCTATCACTATGATTAGATATTTCATCGTTCTCACTATCAGAGCCGATATATGAGAAAAGGTCTGAATATACTTCGTTGCTTCTTGTTCCAGCCATGATTATACGTTTTCTAATATACGAGATTCATGGTGGCCAATTCGCGTCAATATGGAGTAATACTACCCCACATATATATATATATATATATATATATATATACACACACATATACATATATATCTACATATATGCACGTATATCTCTACATATATACACGTATATCTATATATATATATATATATATATATACATAGATAATTTTTCTTTTTCAATTGCGAAGGTTCGTATAACGTTTACTATTAATGATGGATTTTGTCGAACCTATTCTTGTCCTTAACTCCAAATAAGCATAAGATATCCAATTCAGTAAAAGCAGTTGCAGGTATCAATATCATCATACAGGTGTGAGCACCGTCAATTGTTGGATACACGTAAGTTACACCTTCTGTGGAAGCCTTAAGAAGTCCTTTTTTCTCTTCAACCTATTAAAAATCATCAAAACTTTTAGGAAAACATTATGATAGATTCTTTTTGTCACCTATAATATAATTTTTTATCATCTTTCATTTATATAAACGTTTTAACATAATAACTACCGAACATCTTACCACGTTTAAAAATATTTTTAAGCTTGTGTGTTGTGTGTATATGTATACATAAAAAATGTAAAAACAATCCATATTTTTATTTAATCGGAAAAATGAACTTTATAAATATGAATAAAACATTAAAAATGATTACTGAAATAACTGAACTTTTAAAAATATGTATAAAATAAGAAAGTAAATGTTAAAAGATGTCGACCAATGCCAACATAAATATATTTGGTAACATGTTGGTTGGTTTTGAAAATATGAAATAAATACCAAGAATTATACCTATGTAGGTACAAACGTTGTATAATGCCGTTACTAAATAATCAATAAAATCAAATAAAATCAATATAAATGAAATGGAAAACGTAAAATATGAATGTTTCTTACTTATTATTCTATTTCATACAACATTTCAATAATCATGTCAAAAATGACGGGGTACGATACCCACGATGATGGTCCTGGATTTGTTGGTATTAGGTTTTGTCAGGAATGTAATAATATGTTATATCCAAAGGAAGATAAGGAAAACAAAGTGCTTATGTATGCGGTTAGTATTCGTTAACCCAAAATCCAATAATGTATCATTAAAGAAACTAATGCAGAACTTAACCTTAAAATAATTACATTTACAGTGCAGAAATTGTGATTTTAAGCAGTTAGCCGATAGTAACTGTATATACGTAAACAAAATTATGCACGAAATTGAGTAAGTATTAATCCTTATCAATGCTACACGATTATATTAAATTATCTGTTATCACATAAATTTATGTTACGTTATGTCTTTTGTAATCTTAGTGAATTGACACACATCGTTGCTGATGTTATATCTGATCCTACTTTACCGAGAACAGAGGACCATCCATGTCCTAAATGTAATCACAGAGAAGCTGTATTTTTCCAAGCTCAAACCAGGAGAGCAGAAGAAGAAATGAGACTATATTACGTATGTACAAATCAACATTGTTCACATAGGTGGACAGAATGAATTTAACAATTTGAGTTATTAGAATCTAATTAATGAATATATTTCCATGAGATCTAATATAATATTATTGCTATACATAAGACTTGTATAATTCATAGTTATATATATTATATACATTATAAGATTTTGAACTTGTTATACATAATAAGATTTGTATTATTAATAGTTATAATATATAATAGTACATACATTATAGGATTTCGAACTTGTCATACTTAACGCTTATACAATTAATACTTATATATATAGTATATACATTTAATACTTTCTTCTTATGTATAACAAGTTACCTTACATTATCTTATATATTATCTTATATACAGTATATACACTTATAGGATTTATAACTTCTACTACATTAGAACTATTATTATGATCATCCTGGCAAATGATAGTAATACTCTTTTGTTATCAATTTAATTCTTTTGTAATGTATGATATTTTTCAAAACATTTGCCAGGATGAAGCGGGATTTTACAGAAAGTACACATGTATCCCGTTGAACTTCTTTTTTTCGCCGCACTGCATACTTTGCAGGCTCTTCTAAGATTTTTTTTGGCACCTTGTCCTATCATTTTACATACTTTATGCTTCTCCATGTCTGTGGACAAACTGCCTTCTGGATTATCTTCTGTAATTCTTCCTGTATTTGAAGTACCTATTCAAAAATTAACATTAATGAATGATATATATATGTGTATATATATCCTATGTCTCTATAGACATTTGACTTACTTGGTTGTTGCTCATCCATTTCCGTGGCAGAATTAAGTAATTCGTCAGCAACTTGTATTAGAAATTTTTCGAAGGATATATTTTTTTTTGATTCTTTCTTAAAAATTTGATATGCATTGAATAATGCACAATTAATTAAATATAATACACATTTTTTTGTCCATTTTCCAGTTTTGCGTAAAATTGAATAATATTTAAGATCCCGATCAGTCCAATCCATATCTTTCGTATATCTTTTACTTTCTATCACACAAGTTGGCATTTTCATTCTTTTCCTTGTTTTATGGCATTTACTCGCAATTATATTTGGAGAATGAATGGTGGATATCATATATAAAATGCTTTTTTTTCTTTTCCACGCTTGAATCAAGACATTATTCTTTCTGTAGGATTTGATTGCGTTGAACTTTAAGTCTAAATTTTTTAAACTATTAGGCACACTTTTATGTCTTACTAAAGTTCCACAAAAACCTGTTTGTTTCTTCAATAATTTCTGTGCCATTTTGATGCTATTGTAATAATTGTTTGTATACAAATGATGCCATAAATGTAAAAAAGGTTTCAATAAAGAAGATAACTTTGATTTGCGTTTACGTTTTCTTACACGAGACATTTTTAAATTGCAAATATATCCTGTGACGCCTTCACAGACCATGGTTACCAATAAACCAAATTTTTTAATTTTTTTAAGATTGTGTTTATAATCAGACAAGTCTCCTCTCCACAATATAATCCTTTCGTGTAGGAATAATTCTCTCTTTGGTTTGTACACTGTCAAAAACTTATCCTTCAAATATGAAATCACAGGTTTAATTTTATCTAGTCTCCTTTTGCAGTTTTCATTATTATTAAAATGCCAATATTTCCATATCTGTCAAAATCGTTCTTCAGTCATTGCATTGCCAAAAGTAGAAATCTCAACTAATGGATTGGTGGACCAGTAGTCATTTATTTCAATCCTTCTAACCAATCTCATTAATATAAGAAGACCAATGAATTTTTTCATTTCAATAATATTTGTATCAGTCCATTCTTTATCTCTATTAACGTTATTATTTGGATTGTTCTGATAATAGTATCTATTGGTTTCCTTAACGAATATATCTATAAAATCGTCTCCCATAATGAGCTCGAAGCAGGATTTTATATTAGTTAAATCTACAGATACTGTCTTTAATCCTGGTTGACCTAAAAAGTCAGGTAATTTTGATGTAAAATCACTTATTGTGCATTCGCTTTCCACGTCGGAATTATCGTCATCCGAACTATCGCCATTGAAACAATTTTGCAAAAAGACTCGTTGCACGGGTTTTGTACAAATATCACTTTCACTACCTCTATCACTATGATTAGATATTTCATCGTTCTCACTATCAGAGCCGATATATGAGAAAAGGTCTGAATATACTTCGTTGCTTCTTGTTCCAGCCATGATTATACGTTTTCTAATATACGAGATTCATGGTGGCCAATTCGCGTCAATATGGAGTAATACTACCCCACATATATATATATATATATATATATATATATATATATATATATATATATATACACACATATACATATATATCTACATATATGCACGTATATCTCTACATATATACACGTATATCTATATATATATACATAGATAATTTTTCTTTTTCAATTGCGAAGGTTCGTATAACGTTTACTATTAATGATGGATTTTGTCGAACCTATTCTTGTCCTTAACTCCAAATAAGCATAAGATATCCAATTCAGTAAAAGCAGTTGCAGGTATCAATATCATCATACAGGTGTGAGCACCGTCAATTGTTGGATACACGTAAGTTACACCTTCTGTGGAAGCCTTAAGAAGTCCTTTTTTCTCTTCAACCTATTAAAAATCATCAAAACTTTTAGGAAAACATTATGATAGATTCTTTTTGTCACCTATAATATAATTTTTTATCATCTTTCATTTATATAAACGTTTTAACATAATAACTACCGAACATCTTACCACGTTTAAAAATATTTTTAAGCTTGTGTGTTGTGTGTATATGTATACATAAAAAATGTAAAAACAATCCATATTTTTATTTAATCGGAAAAATGAACTTTATAAATATGAATAAAACATTAAAAATGATTACTGAAATAACTGAACTTTTAAAAATATGTATAAAATAAGAAAGTAAATGTTAAAAGATGTCGACCAATGCCAACATAAATATATTTGGTAACATGTTGGTTGGTTTTGAAAATATGAAATAAATACCAAGAATTATACCTATGTAGGTACAAACGTTGTATAATGCCGTTACTAAATAATCAATAAAATCAAATAAAATCAATATAAATGAAATGGAAAACGTAAAATATGAATGTTTCTTACTTATTATTCTATTTCATACAACATTTCAATAATCATGTCAAAAATGACGGGGTACGATACCCACGATGATGGTCCTGGATTTGTTGGTATTAGGTTTTGTCAGGAATGTAATAATATGTTATATCCAAAGGAAGATAAGGAAAACAAAGTGCTTATGTATGCGGTTAGTATTCGTTAACCCAAAATCCAATAATGTATCATTAAAGAAACTAATGCAGAACTTAACCTTAAAATAATTACATTTACAGTGCAGAAATTGTGATTTTAAGCAGTTAGCCGATAGTAACTGTATATACGTAAACAAAATTATGCACGAAATTGAGTAAGTATTAATCCTTATCAATGCTACACGATTATATTAAATTATCTGTTATCACATAAATTTATGTTACGTTATGTCTTTTGTAATCTTAGTGAATTGACACACATCGTTGCTGATGTTATATCTGATCCTACTTTACCGAGAACAGAGGACCATCCATGTCCTAAATGTAATCACAGAGAAGCTGTATTTTTCCAAGCTCAAACCAGGAGAGCAGAAGAAGAAATGAGACTATATTACGTATGTACAAATCAACATTGTTCACATAGGTGGACAGAATGAATTTAACAATTTGAGTTATTAGAATCTAATTAATGAATATATTTCCATGAGATCTAATATAATATTATTGCTATACATAAGACTTGTATAATTCATAGTTATATATATTATATACATTATAAGATTTTGAACTTGTTATACATAATAAGATTTGTATTATTAATAGTTATAATATATAATAGTACATACATTATAGGATTTCGAACTTGTCATACTTAACGCTTATACAATTAATACTTATATATATAGTATATACATTTAATACTTTCTTCTTATGTATAACAAGTTACCTTACATTATCTTATATATTATCTTATATACAGTATATACACTTATAGGATTTATAACTTCTACTACATTAGAACTATTATTATGATCATCCTGGCAAATGATAGTAATACTCTTTTGTTATCAATTTAATTCTTTTGTAATGTATGATATTTTTCAAAACATTTGCCAGGATGAAGCGGGATTTTACAGAAAGTACACATGTATCCCGTTGAACTTCTTTTTTTCGCCGCACTGCATACTTTGCAGGCTCTTCTAAGATTTTTTTTGGCACCTTGTCCTATCATTTTACATACTTTATGCTTCTCCATGTCTGTGGACAAACTGCCTTCTGGATTATCTTCTGTAATTCTTCCTGTATTTGAAGTACCTATTCAAAAATTAACATTAATGAATGATATATATATGTGTATATATATCCTATGTCTCTATAGACATTTGACTTACTTGGTTGTTGCTCATCCATTTCCGTGGCAGAATTAAGTAATTCGTCAGCAACTTGTATTAGAAATTTTTCGAAGGATATATTTTTTTTTGATTCTTTCTTAAAAATTTGATATGCATTGAATAATGCACAATTAATTAAATATAATACACATTTTTTTGTCCATTTTCCAGTTTTGCGTAAAATTGAATAATATTTAAGATCCCGATCAGTCCAATCCATATCTTTCGTATATCTTTTACTTTCTATCACACAAGTTGGCATTTTCATTCTTTTCCTTGTTTTATGGCATTTACTCGCAATTATATTTGGAGAATGAATGGTGGATATCATATATAAAATGCTTTTTTTTCTTTTCCACGCTTGAATCAAGACATTATTCTTTCTGTAGGATTTGATTGCGTTGAACTTTAAGTCTAAATTTTTTAAACTATTAGGCACACTTTTATGTCTTACTAAAGTTCCACAAAAACCTGTTTGTTTCTTCAATAATTTCTGTGCCATTTTGATGCTATTGTAATAATTGTTTGTATACAAATGATGCCATAAATGTAAAAAAGGTTTCAATAAAGAAGATAACTTTGATTTGCGTTTACGTTTTCTTACACGAGACATTTTTAAATTGCAAATATATCCTGTGACGCCTTCACAGACCATGGTTACCAATAAACCAAATTTTTTAATTTTTTTAAGATTGTGTTTATAATCAGACAAGTCTCCTCTCCACAATATAATCCTTTCGTGTAGGAATAATTCTCTCTTTGGTTTGTACACTGTCAAAAACTTATCCTTCAAATATGAAATCACAGGTTTAATTTTATCTAGTCTCCTTTTGCAGTTTTCATTATTATTAAAATGCCAATATTTCCATATCTGTCAAAATCGTTCTTCAGTCATTGCATTGCCAAAAGTAGAAATCTCAACTAATGGATTGGTGGACCAGTAGTCATTTATTTCAATCCTTCTAACCAATCTCATTAATATAAGAAGACCAATGAATTTTTTCATTTCAATAATATTTGTATCAGTCCATTCTTTATCTCTATTAACGTTATTATTTGGATTGTTCTGATAATAGTATCTATTGGTTTCCTTAACGAATATATCTATAAAATCGTCTCCCATAATGAGCTCGAAGCAGGATTTTATATTAGTTAAATCTACAGATACTGTCTTTAATCCTGGTTGACCTAAAAAGTCAGGTAATTTTGATGTAAAATCACTTATTGTGCATTCGCTTTCCACGTCGGAATTATCGTCATCCGAACTATCGCCATTGAAACAATTTTGCAAAAAGACTCGTTGCACGGGTTTTGTACAAATATCACTTTCACTACCTCTATCACTATGATTAGATATTTCATCGTTCTCACTATCAGAGCCGATATATGAGAAAAGGTCTGAATATACTTCGTTGCTTCTTGTTCCAGCCATGATTATACGTTTTCTAATATACGAGATTCATGGTGGCCAATTCGCGTCAATATGGAGTAATACTACCCCACATATATATATATATATATATATATATATATATATATACACACACATATACATATATATCTACATATATGCACGTATATCTCTACATATATACACGTATATCTATATATATATATATATATATATATATATATATACATAGATAATTTTTCTTTTTCAATTGCGAAGGTTCGTATAACGTTTACTATTAATGATGGATTTTGTCGAACCTATTCTTGTCCTTAACTCCAAATAAGCATAAGATATCCAATTCAGTAAAAGCAGTTGCAGGTATCAATATCATCATACAGGTGTGAGCACCGTCAATTGTTGGATACACGTAAGTTACACCTTCTGTGGAAGCCTTAAGAAGTCCTTTTTTCTCTTCAACCTATTAAAAATCATCAAAACTTTTAGGAAAACATTATGATAGATTCTTTTTGTCACCTATAATATAATTTTTTATCATCTTTCATTTATATAAACGTTTTAACATAATAACTACCGAACATCTTACCACGTTTAAAAATATTTTTAAGCTTGTGTGTTGTGTGTATATGTATACATAAAAAATGTAAAAACAATCCATATTTTTATTTAATCGGAAAAATGAACTTTATAAATATGAATAAAACATTAAAAATGATTACTGAAATAACTGAACTTTTAAAAATATGTATAAAATAAGAAAGTAAATGTTAAAAGATGTCGACCAATGCCAACATAAATATATTTGGTAACATGTTGGTTGGTTTTGAAAATATGAAATAAATACCAAGAATTATACCTATGTAGGTACAAACGTTGTATAATGCCGTTACTAAATAATCAATAAAATCAAATAAAATCAATATAAATGAAATGGAAAACGTAAAATATGAATGTTTCTTACTTATTATTCTATTTCATACAACATTTCAATAATCATGTCAAAAATGACGGGGTACGATACCCACGATGATGGTCCTGGATTTGTTGGTATTAGGTTTTGTCAGGAATGTAATAATATGTTATATCCAAAGGAAGATAAGGAAAACAAAGTGCTTATGTATGCGGTTAGTATTCGTTAACCCAAAATCCAATAATGTATCATTAAAGAAACAAATGCAGAACTTAACCTTAAAATAATTACATTTACAGTGCAGAAATTGTGATTTTAAGCAGTTAGCCGATAGTAACTGTATATACGTAAACAAAATTATGCACGAAATTGAGTAAGTATTAATCCTTATCAATGCTACACGATTATATTAAATTATCTGTTATCACATAAATTTATGTTACGTTATGTCTTTTGTAATCTTAGTGAATTGACACACATCGTTGCTGATGTTATATCTGATCCTACTTTACCGAGAACAGAGGACCATCCATGTCCTAAATGTAATCACAGAGAAGCTGTATTTTTCCAAGCTCAAACCAGGAGAGCAGAAGAAGAAATGAGACTATATTACGTATGTACAAATCAACATTGTTCACATAGGTGGACAGAATGAATTTAACAATTTGAGTTATTAGAATCTAATTAATGAATATATTTCCATGAGATCTAATATAATATTATTGCTATACATAAGACTTGTATAATTCATAGTTATATATATTATATACATTATAAGATTTTGAACTTGTTATACATAATAAGATTTGTATTATTAATAGTTATAATATATAATAGTACATACATTATAGGATTTCGAACTTGTCATACTTAACGCTTATACAATTAATACTTATATATATAGTATATACATTTAATACTTTCTTCTTATGTATAACAAGTTACCTTACATTATCTTATATATTATCTTATATACAGTATATACACTTATAGGATTTATAACTTCTACTACATTAGAACTATTATTATGATCATCCTGGCAAATGATAGTAATACTCTTTTGTTATTAATTTAATTCTTTTGTAATGTATGATATTTTTCAAAACATTTGCCAGGATGAAGCGGGATTTTACAGAAAGTACACATGTATCCCGTTGAACTTCTTTTTTTCGCCGCACTGCATACTTTGCAGGCTCTTCTAAGATTTTTTTTGGCACCTTGTCCTATCATTTTACATACTTTATGCTTCTCCATGTCTGTGGACAAACTGCCTTCTGGATTATCTTCTGTAATTCTTCCTGTATTTGAAGTACCTATTCAAAAATTAACATTAATGAATGATATATATATGTGTATATATATCCTATGTCTCTATAGACATTTGACTTACTTGGTTGTTGCTCATCCATTTCCGTGGCAGAATTAAGTAATTCGTCAGCAACTTGTATTAGAAATTTTTCGAAGGATATATTTTTTTTTGATTCTTTCTTAAAAATTTGATATGCATTGAATAATGCACAATTAATTAAATATAATACACATTTTTTTGTCCATTTTCCAGTTTTGCGTAAAATTGAATAATATTTAAGATCCCGATCAGTCCAATCCATATCTTTCGTATATCTTTTACTTTCTATCACACAAGTTGGCATTTTCATTCTTTTCCTTGTTTTATGGCATTTACTCGCAATTATATTTGGAGAATGAATGGTGGATATCATATATAAAATGCTTTTTTTTCTTTTCCACGCTTGAATCAAGACATTATTCTTTCTGTAGGATTTGATTGCGTTGAACTTTAAGTCTAAATTTTTTAAACTATTAGGCACACTTTTATGTCTTACTAAAGTTCCACAAAAACCTGTTTGTTTCTTCAATAATTTCTGTGCCATTTTGATGCTATTGTAATAATTGTTTGTATACAAATGATGCCATAAATGTAAAAAAGGTTTCAATAAAGAAGATAACTTTGATTTGCGTTTACGTTTTCTTACACGAGACATTTTTAAATTGCAAATATATCCTGTGACGCCTTCACAGACCATGGTTACCAATAAACCAAATTTTTTAATTTTTTTAAGATTGTGTTTATAATCAGACAAGTCTCCTCTCCACAATATAATCCTTTCGTGTAGGAATAATTCTCTCTTTGGTTTGTACACTGTCAAAAACTTATCCTTCAAATATGAAATCACAGGTTTAATTTTATCTAGTCTCCTTTTGCAGTTTTCATTATTATTAAAATGCCAATATTTCCATATCTGTCAAAATCGTTCTTCAGTCATTGCATTGCCAAAAGTAGAAATCTCAACTAATGGATTGGTGGACCAGTAGTCATTTATTTCAATCCTTCTAACCAATCTCATTAATATAAGAAGACCAATGAATTTTTTCATTTCAATAATATTTGTATCAGTCCATTCTTTATCTCTATTAACGTTATTATTTGGATTGTTCTGATAATAGTATCTATTGGTTTCCTTAACGAATATATCTATAAAATCGTCTCCCATAATGAGCTCGAAGCAGGATTTTATATTAGTTAAATCTACAGATACTGTCTTTAATCCTGGTTGACCTAAAAAGTCAGGTAATTTTGATGTAAAATCACTTATTGTGCATTCGCTTTCCACGTCGGAATTATCGTCATCCGAACTATCGCCATTGAAACAATTTTGCAAAAAGACTCGTTGCACGGGTTTTGTACAAATATCACTTTCACTACCTCTATCACTATGATTAGATATTTCATCGTTCTCACTATCAGAGCCGATATATGAGAAAAGGTCTGAATATACTTCGTTGCTTCTTGTTCCAGCCATGATTATACGTTTTCTAATATACGAGATTCATGGTGGCCAATTCGCGTCAATATGGAGTAATACTACCCCACATATATATATATATATATATATATATATATATACACACACATATACATATATATCTACATATATGCACGTATATCTCTACATATATACACGTATATCTATATATATATATATATATATATATATATATATATATATATATATATATATATATATATATATATATATATATATATATATATATATATATATATACATAGATAATTTTTCTTTTTCAATTGCGAAGGTTCGTATAACGTTTACTATTAATGATGGATTTTGTCGAACCTATTCTTGTCCTTAACTCCAAATAAGCATAAGATATCCAATTCAGTAAAAGCAGTTGCAGGTATCAATATCATCATACAGGTGTGAGCACCGTCAATTGTTGGATACACGTAAGTTACACCTTCTGTGGAAGCCTTAAGAAGTCCTTTTTTCTCTTCAACCTATTAAAAATCATCAAAACTTTTAGGAAAACATTATGATAGATTCTTTTTGTCACCTATAATATAATTTTTTATCATCTTTCATTTATATAAACGTTTTAACATAATAACTACCGAACATCTTACCACGTTTAAAAATATTTTTAAGCTTGTGTGTTGTGTGTATATGTATACATAAAAAATGTAAAAACAATCCATATTTTTATTTAATCGGAAAAATGAACTTTATAAATATGAATAAAACATTAAAAATGATTACTGAAATAACTGAACTTTTAAAAATATGTATAAAATAAGAAAGTAAATGTTAAAAGATGTCGACCAATGCCAACATAAATATATTTGGTAACATGTTGGTTGGTTTTGAAAATATGAAATAAATACCAAGAATTATACCTATGTAGGTACAAACGTTGTATAATGCCGTTACTAAATAATCAATAAAATCAAATAAAATCAATATAAATGAAATGGAAAACGTAAAATATGAATGTTTCTTACTTATTATTCTATTTCATACAACATTTCAATAATCATGTCAAAAATGACGGGGTACGATACCCACGATGATGGTCCTGGATTTGTTGGTATTAGGTTTTGTCAGGAATGTAATAATATGTTATATCCAAAGGAAGATAAGGAAAACAAAGTGCTTATGTATGCGGTTAGTATTCGTTAACCCAAAATCCAATAATGTATCATTAAAGAAACAAATGCAGAACTTAACCTTAAAATAATTACATTTACAGTGCAGAAATTGTGATTTTAAGCAGTTAGCCGATAGTAACTGTATATACGTAAACAAAATTATGCACGAAATTGAGTAAGTATTAATCCTTATCAATGCTACACGATTATATTAAATTATCTGTTATCACATAAATTTATGTTACGTTATGTCTTTTGTAATCTTAGTGAATTGACACACATCGTTGCTGATGTTATATCTGATCCTACTTTACCGAGAACAGAGGACCATCCATGTCCTAAATGTAATCACAGAGAAGCTGTATTTTTCCAAGCTCAAACCAGGAGAGCAGAAGAAGAAATGAGACTATATTACGTATGTACAAATCAACATTGTTCACATAGGTGGACAGAATGAATTTAACAATTTGAGTTATTAGAATCTAATTAATGAATATATTTCCATGAGATCTAATATAATATTATTGCTATACATAAGACTTGTATAATTCATAGTTATATATATTATATACATTATAAGATTTTGAACTTGTTATACATAATAAGATTTGTATTATTAATAGTTATAATATATAATAGTACATACATTATAGGATTTCGAACTTGTCATACTTAACGCTTATACAATTAATACTTATATATATAGTATATACATTTAATACTTTCTTCTTATGTATAACAAGTTACCTTACATTATCTTATATATTATCTTATATACAGTATATACACTTATAGGATTTATAACTTCTACTACATTAGAACTATTATTATGATCATCCTGGCAAATGATAGTAATACTCTTTTGTTATTAATTTAATTCTTTTGTAATGTATGATATTTTTCAAAACATTTGCCAGGATGAAGCGGGATTTTACAGAAAGTACACATGTATCCCGTTGAACTTCTTTTTTTCGCCGCACTGCATACTTTGCAGGCTCTTCTAAGATTTTTTTCGGCACCTTGTCCTATCATTTTACATACTTTATGCTTCTCCATGTCTGTGGACAAACTGCCTTCTGGATTATCTTCTGTAATTCTTCCTGTATTTGAAGTACCTATTCAAAAATTAACATTAATGAATGATATATATATGTGTATATATATCCTATGTCTCTATAGACATTTGACTTACTTGGTTGTTGCTCATCCATTTCCGTGGCAGAATTAAGTAATTCGTCAGCAACTTGTATTAGAAATTTTTCGAAGGATATATTTTTTTTTGATTCTTTCTTAAAAATTTGATATGCATTGAATAATGCACAATTAATTAAATATAATACACATTTTTTTGTCCATTTTCCAGTTTTGCGTAAAATTGAATAATATTTAAGATCCCGATCAGTCCAATCCATATCTTTCGTATATCTTTTACTTTCTATCACACAAGTTGGCATTTTCATTCTTTTCCTTGTTTTATGGCATTTACTCGCAATTATATTTGGAGAATGAATGGTGGATATCATATATAAAATGCTTTTTTTTCTTTTCCACGCTTGAATCAAGACATTATTCTTTCTGTAGGATTTGATTGCGTTGAACTTTAAGTCTAAATTTTTTAAACTATTAGGCACACTTTTATGTCTTACTAAAGTTCCACAAAAACCTGTTTGTTTCTTCAATAATTTCTGTGCCATTTTGATGCTATTGTAATAATTGTTTGTATACAAATGATGCCATAAATGTAAAAAAGGTTTCAATAAAGAAGATAACTTTGATTTGCGTTTACGTTTTCTTACACGAGACATTTTTAAATTGCAAATATATCCTGTGACGCCTTCACAGACCATGGTTACCAATAAACCAAATTTTTTAATTTTTTTAAGATTGTGTTTATAATCAGACAAGTCTCCTCTCCACAATATAATCCTTTCGTGTAGGAATAATTCTCTCTTTGGTTTGTACACTGTCAAAAACTTATCCTTCAAATATGAAATCACAGGTTTAATTTTATCTAGTCTCCTTTTGCAGTTTTCATTATTATTAAAATGCCAATATTTCCATATCTGTCAAAATCGTTCTTCAGTCATTGCATTGCCAAAAGTAGAAATCTCAACTAATGGATTGGTGGACCAGTAGTCATTTATTTCAATCCTTCTAACCAATCTCATTAATATAAGAAGACCAATGAATTTTTTCATTTCAATAATATTTGTATCAGTCCATTCTTTATCTCTATTAACGTTATTATTTGGATTGTTCTGATAATAGTATCTATTGGTTTCCTTAACGAATATATCTATAAAATCGTCTCCCATAATGAGCTCGAAGCAGGATTTTATATTAGTTAAATCTACAGATACTGTCTTTAATCCTGGTTGACCTAAAAAGTCAGGTAATTTTGATGTAAAATCACTTATTGTGCATTCGCTTTCCACGTCGGAATTATCGTCATCCGAACTATCGCCATTGAAACAATTTTGCAAAAAGACTCGTTGCACGGGTTTTGTACAAATATCACTTTCACTACCTCTATCACTATGATTAGATATTTCATCGTTCTCACTATCAGAGCCGATATATGAGAAAAGGTCTGAATATACTTCGTTGCTTCTTGTTCCAGCCATGATTATACGTTTTCTAATATACGAGATTCATGGTGGCCAATTCGCGTCAATATGGAGTAATACTACCCCACATATATATATATATATATATATATATATATACACACACATATACATATATATCTACATATATGCACGTATATCTCTACATATATACACGTATATCTATATATATATATATATATATATATACATAGATAATTTTTCTTTTTCAATTGCGAAGGTTCGTATAACGTTTACTATTAATGATGGATTTTGTCGAACCTATTCTTGTCCTTAACTCCAAATAAGCATAAGATATCCAATTCAGTAAAAGCAGTTGCAGGTATCAATATCATCATACAGGTGTGAGCACCGTCAATTGTTGGATACACGTAAGTTACACCTTCTGTGGAAGCCTTAAGAAGTCCTTTTTTCTCTTCAACCTATTAAAAATCATCAAAACTTTTAGGAAAACATTATGATAGATTCTTTTTGTCACCTATAATATAATTTTTTATCATCTTTCATTTATATAAACGTTTTAACATAATAACTACCGAACATCTTACCACGTTTAAAAATATTTTTAAGCTTGTGTGTTGTGTGTATATGTATACATAAAAAATGTAAAAACAATCCATATTTTTATTTAATCGGAAAAATGAACTTTATAAATATGAATAAAACATTAAAAATGATTACTGAAATAACTGAACTTTTAAAAATATGTATAAAATAAGAAAGTAAATGTTAAAAGATGTCGACCAATGCCAACATAAATATATTTGGTAACATGTTGGTTGGTTTTGAAAATATGAAATAAATACCAAGAATTATACCTATGTAGGTACAAACGTTGTATAATGCCGTTACTAAATAATCAATAAAATCAAATAAAATCAATATAAATGAAATGGAAAACGTAAAATATGAATGTTTCTTACTTATTATTCTATTTCATACAACATTTCAATAATCATGTCAAAAATGACGGGGTACGATACCCACGATGATGGTCCTGGATTTGTTGGTATTAGGTTTTGTCAGGAATGTAATAATATGTTATATCCAAAGGAAGATAAGGAAAACAAAGTGCTTATGTATGCGGTTAGTATTCGTTAACCCAAAATCCAATAATGTATCATTAAAGAAACAAATGCAGAACTTAACCTTAAAATAATTACATTTACAGTGCAGAAATTGTGATTTTAAGCAGTTAGCCGATAGTAACTGTATATACGTAAACAAAATTATGCACGAAATTGAGTAAGTATTAATCCTTATCAATGCTACACGATTATATTAAATTATCTGTTATCACATAAATTTATGTTACGTTATGTCTTTTGTAATCTTAGTGAATTGACACACATCGTTGCTGATGTTATATCTGATCCTACTTTACCGAGAACAGAGGACCATCCATGTCCTAAATGTAATCACAGAGAAGCTGTATTTTTCCAAGCTCAAACCAGGAGAGCAGAAGAAGAAATGAGACTATATTACGTATGTACAAATCAACATTGTTCACATAGGTGGACAGAATGAATTTAACAATTTGAGTTATTAGAATCTAATTAATGAATATATTTCCATGAGATCTAATATAATATTATTGCTATACATAAGACTTGTATAATTCATAGTTATATATATTATATACATTATAAGATTTTGAACTTGTTATACATAATAAGATTTGTATTATTAATAGTTATAATATATAATAGTACATACATTATAGGATTTCGAACTTGTCATACTTAACGCTTATACAATTAATACTTATATATATAGTATATACATTTAATACTTTCTTCTTATGTATAACAAGTTACCTTACATTATCTTATATATTATCTTATATACAGTATATACACTTATAGGATTTATAACTTCTACTACATTAGAACTATTATTATGATCATCCTGGCAAATGATAGTAATACTCTTTTGTTATTAATTTAATTCTTTTGTAATGTATGATATTTTTCAAAACATTTGCCAGGATGAAGCGGGATTTTACAGAAAGTACACATGTATCCCGTTGAACTTCTTTTTTTCGCCGCACTGCATACTTTGCAGGCTCTTCTAAGATTTTTTTCGGCACCTTGTCCTATCATTTTACATACTTTATGCTTCTCCATGTCTGTGGACAAACTGCCTTCTGGATTATCTTCTGTAATTCTTCCTGTATTTGAAGTACCTATTCAAAAATTAACATTAATGAATGATATATATATGTGTATATATATCCTATGTCTCTATAGACATTTGACTTACTTGGTTGTTGCTCATCCATTTCCGTGGCAGAATTAAGTAATTCGTCAGCAACTTGTATTAGAAATTTTTCGAAGGATATATTTTTTTTTGATTCTTTCTTAAAAATTTGATATGCATTGAATAATGCACAATTAATTAAATATAATACACATTTTTTTGTCCATTTTCCAGTTTTGCGTAAAATTGAATAATATTTAAGATCCCGATCAGTCCAATCCATATCTTTCGTATATCTTTTACTTTCTATCACACAAGTTGGCATTTTCATTCTTTTCCTTGTTTTATGGCATTTACTCGCAATTATATTTGGAGAATGAATGGTGGATATCATATATAAAATGCTTTTTTTTCTTTTCCACGCTTGAATCAAGACATTATTCTTTCTGTAGGATTTGATTGCGTTGAACTTTAAGTCTAAATTTTTTAAACTATTAGGCACACTTTTATGTCTTACTAAAGTTCCACAAAAACCTGTTTGTTTCTTCAATAATTTCTGTGCCATTTTGATGCTATTGTAATAATTGTTTGTATACAAATGATGCCATAAATGTAAAAAAGGTTTCAATAAAGAAGATAACTTTGATTTGCGTTTACGTTTTCTTACACGAGACATTTTTAAATTGCAAATATATCCTGTGACGCCTTCACAGACCATGGTTACCAATAAACCAAATTTTTTAATTTTTTTAAGATTGTGTTTATAATCAGACAAGTCTCCTCTCCACAATATAATCCTTTCGTGTAGGAATAATTCTCTCTTTGGTTTGTACACTGTCAAAAACTTATCCTTCAAATATGAAATCACAGGTTTAATTTTATCTAGTCTCCTTTTGCAGTTTTCATTATTATTAAAATGCCAATATTTCCATATCTGTCAAAATCGTTCTTCAGTCATTGCATTGCCAAAAGTAGAAATCTCAACTAATGGATTGGTGGACCAGTAGTCATTTATTTCAATCCTTCTAACCAATCTCATTAATATAAGAAGACCAATGAATTTTTTCATTTCAATAATATTTGTATCAGTCCATTCTTTATCTCTATTAACGTTATTATTTGGATTGTTCTGATAATAGTATCTATTGGTTTCCTTAACGAATATATCTATAAAATCGTCTCCCATAATGAGCTCGAAGCAGGATTTTATATTAGTTAAATCTACAGATACTGTCTTTAATCCTGGTTGACCTAAAAAGTCAGGTAATTTTGATGTAAAATCACTTATTGTGCATTCGCTTTCCACGTCGGAATTATCGTCATCCGAACTATCGCCATTGAAACAATTTTGCAAAAAGACTCGTTGCACGGGTTTTGTACAAATATCACTTTCACTACCTCTATCACTATGATTAGATATTTCATCGTTCTCACTATCAGAGCCGATATATGAGAAAAGGTCTGAATATACTTCGTTGCTTCTTGTTCCAGCCATGATTATACGTTTTCTAATATACGAGATTCATGGTGGCCAATTCGCGTCAATATGGAGTAATACTACCCCACATATATATATATATATATATATATATATATATACACACACATATACATATATATCTACATATATGCACGTATATCTCTACATATATACACGTATATCTATATATATATATATATATATATATACATAGATAATTTTTCTTTTTCAATTGCGAAGGTTCGTATAACGTTTACTATTAATGATGGATTTTGTCGAACCTATTCTTGTCCTTAACTCCAAATAAGCATAAGATATCCAATTCAGTAAAAGCAGTTGCAGGTATCAATATCATCATACAGGTGTGAGCACCGTCAATTGTTGGATACACGTAAGTTACACCTTCTGTGGAAGCCTTAAGAAGTCCTTTTTTCTCTTCAACCTATTAAAAATCATCAAAACTTTTAGGAAAACATTATGATAGATTCTTTTTGTCACCTATAATATAATTTTTTATCATCTTTCATTTATATAAACGTTTTAACATAATAACTACCGAACATCTTACCACGTTTAAAAATATTTTTAAGCTTGTGTGTTGTGTGTATATGTATACATAAAAAATGTAAAAACAATCCATATTTTTATTTAATCGGAAAAATGAACTTTATAAATATGAATAAAACATTAAAAATGATTACTGAAATAACTGAACTTTTAAAAATATGTATAAAATAAGAAAGTAAATGTTAAAAGATGTCGACCAATGCCAACATAAATATATTTGGTAACATGTTGGTTGGTTTTGAAAATATGAAATAAATACCAAGAATTATACCTATGTAGGTACAAACGTTGTATAATGCCGTTACTAAATAATCAATAAAATCAAATAAAATCAATATAAATGAAATGGAAAACGTAAAATATGAATGTTTCTTACTTATTATTCTATTTCATACAACATTTCAATAATCATGTCAAAAATGACGGGGTACGATACCCACGATGATGGTCCTGGATTTGTTGGTATTAGGTTTTGTCAGGAATGTAATAATATGTTATATCCAAAGGAAGATAAGGAAAACAAAGTGCTTATGTATGCGGTTAGTATTCGTTAACCCAAAATCCAATAATGTATCATTAAAGAAACTAATGCAGAACTTAACCTTAAAATAATTACATTTACAGTGCAGAAATTGTGATTTTAAGCAGTTAGCCGATAGTAACTGTATATACGTAAACAAAATTATGCACGAAATTGAGTAAGTATTAATCCTTATCAATGCTACACGATTATATTAAATTATCTGTTATCACATAAATTTATGTTACGTTATGTCTTTTGTAATCTTAGTGAATTGACACACATCGTTGCTGATGTTATATCTGATCCTACTTTACCGAGAACAGAGGACCATCCATGTCCTAAATGTAATCACAGAGAAGCTGTATTTTTCCAAGCTCAAACCAGGAGAGCAGAAGAAGAAATGAGACTATATTACGTATGTACAAATCAACATTGTTCACATAGGTGGACAGAATGAATTTAACAATTTGAGTTATTAGAATCTAATTAATGAATATATTTCCATGAGATCTAATATAATATTATTGCTATACATAAGACTTGTATAATTCATAGTTATATATATTATATACATTATAAGATTTTGAACTTGTTATACATAATAAGATTTGTATTATTAATAGTTATAATATATAATAGTACATACATTATAGGATTTCGAACTTGTCATACTTAACGCTTATACAATTAATACTTATATATATAGTATATACATTTAATACTTTCTTCTTATGTATAACAAGTTACCTTACATTATCTTATATATTATCTTATATACAGTATATACACTTATTGGATTTATAACTTCTACTACATTAGAACTATTATTATGATCATCCTGGCAAATGATAGTAATACTCTTTTGTTATTAATTTAATTCTTTTGTAATGTATGATATTTTTCAAAACATTTGCCAGGATGAAGCGGGATTTTACAGAAAGTACACATGTATCCCGTTGAACTTCTTTTTTTCGCCGCACTGCATACTTTGCAGGCTCTTCTAAGATTTTTTTTGGCACCTTGTCCTATCATTTTACATACTTTATGCTTCTCCATGTCTGTGGACAAACTGCCTTCTGGATTATCTTCTGTAATTCTTCCTGTATTTGAAGTACCTATTCAAAAATTAACATTAATGAATGATATATATATGTGTATATATATCCTATGTCTCTATAGACATTTGACTTACTTGGTTGTTGCTCATCCATTTCCGTGGCAGAATTAAGTAATTCGTCAGCAACTTGTATTAGAAATTTTTCGAAGGATATATTTTTTTTTGATTCTTTCTTAAAAATTTGATATGCATTGAATAATGCACAATTAATTAAATATAATACACATTTTTTTGTCCATTTTCCAGTTTTGCGTAAAATTGAATAATATTTAAGATCCCGATCAGTCCAATCCATATCTTTCGTATATCTTTTACTTTCTATCACACAAGTTGGCATTTTCATTCTTTTCCTTGTTTTATGGCATTTACTCGCAATTATATTTGGAGAATGAATGGTGGATATCATATATAAAATGCTTTTTTTTCTTTTCCACGCTTGAATCAAGACATTATTCTTTCTGTAGGATTTGATTGCGTTGAACTTTAAGTCTAAATTTTTTAAACTATTAGGCACACTTTTATGTCTTACTAAAGTTCCACAAAAACCTGTTTGTTTCTTCAATAATTTCTGTGCCATTTTGATGCTATTGTAATAATTGTTTGTATACAAATGATGCCATAAATGTAAAAAAGGTTTCAATAAAGAAGATAACTTTGATTTGCGTTTACGTTTTCTTACACGAGACATTTTTAAATTGCAAATATATCCTGTGACGCCTTCACAGACCATGGTTACCAATAAACCAAATTTTTTAATTTTTTTAAGATTGTGTTTATAATCAGACAAGTCTCCTCTCCACAATATAATCCTTTCGTGTAGGAATAATTCTCTCTTTGGTTTGTACACTGTCAAAAACTTATCCTTCAAATATGAAATCACAGGTTTAATTTTATCTAGTCTCCTTTTGCAGTTTTCATTATTATTAAAATGCCAATATTTCCATATCTGTCAAAATCGTTCTTCAGTCATTGCATTGCCAAAAGTAGAAATCTCAACTAATGGATTGGTGGACCAGTAGTCATTTATTTCAATCCTTCTAACCAATCTCATTAATATAAGAAGACCAATGAATTTTTTCATTTCAATAATATTTGTATCAGTCCATTCTTTATCTCTATTAACGTTATTATTTGGATTGTTCTGATAATAGTATCTATTGGTTTCCTTAACGAATATATCTATAAAATCGTCTCCCATAATGAGCTCGAAGCAGGATTTTATATTAGTTAAATCTACAGATACTGTCTTTAATCCTGGTTGACCTAAAAAGTCAGGTAATTTTGATGTAAAATCACTTATTGTGCATTCGCTTTCCACGTCGGAATTATCGTCATCCGAACTATCGCCATTGAAACAATTTTGCAAAAAGACTCGTTGCACGGGTTTTGTACAAATATCACTTTCACTACCTCTATCACTATGATTAGATATTTCATCGTTCTCACTATCAGAGCCGATATATGAGAAAAGGTCTGAATATACTTCGTTGCTTCTTGTTCCAGCCATGATTATACGTTTTCTAATATACGAGATTCATGGTGGCCAATTCGCGTCAATATGGAGTAATACTACCCCACATATATATATATATATATATATATATATATATATACACACACATATACATATATATCTACATATATGCACGTATATCTCTACATATATACACGTATATCTATATATATATATATATATATATATATACATAGATAATTTTTCTTTTTCAATTGCGAAGGTTCGTATAACGTTTACTATTAATGATGGATTTTGTCGAACCTATTCTTGTCCTTAACTCCAAATAAGCATAAGATATCCAATTCAGTAAAAGCAGTTGCAGGTATCAATATCATCATACAGGTGTGAGCACCGTCAATTGTTGGATACACGTAAGTTACACCTTCTGTGGAAGCCTTAAGAAGTCCTTTTTTCTCTTCAACCTATTAAAAATCATCAAAACTTTTAGGAAAACATTATGATAGATTCTTTTTGTCACCTATAATATAATTTTTTATCATCTTTCATTTATATAAACGTTTTAACATAATAACTACCGAACATCTTACCACGTTTAAAAATATTTTTAAGCTTGTGTGTTGTGTGTATATGTATACATAAAAAATGTAAAAACAATCCATATTTTTATTTAATCGGAAAAATGAACTTTATAAATATGAATAAAACATTAAAAATGATTACTGAAATAACTGAACTTTTAAAAATATGTATAAAATAAGAAAGTAAATGTTAAAAGATGTCGACCAATGCCAACATAAATATATTTGGTAACATGTTGGTTGGTTTTGAAAATATGAAATAAATACCAAGAATTATACCTATGTAGGTACAAACGTTGTATAATGCCGTTACTAAATAATCAATAAAATCAAATAAAATCAATATAAATGAAATGGAAAACGTAAAATATGAATGTTTCTTACTTATTATTCTATTTCATACAACATTTCAATAATCATGTCAAAAATGACGGGGTACGATACCCACGATGATGGTCCTGGATTTGTTGGTATTAGGTTTTGTCAGGAATGTAATAATATGTTATATCCAAAGGAAGATAAGGAAAACAAAGTGCTTATGTATGCGGTTAGTATTCGTTAACCCAAAATCCAATAATGTATCATTAAAGAAACTAATGCAGAACTTAACCTTAAAATAATTACATTTACAGTGCAGAAATTGTGATTTTAAGCAGTTAGCCGATAGTAACTGTATATACGTAAACAAAATTATGCACGAAATTGAGTAAGTATTAATCCTTATCAATGCTACACGATTATATTAAATTATCTGTTATCACATAAATTTATGTTACGTTATGTCTTTTGTAATCTTAGTGAATTGACACACATCGTTGCTGATGTTATATCTGATCCTACTTTACCGAGAACAGAGGACCATCCATGTCCTAAATGTAATCACAGAGAAGCTGTATTTTTCCAAGCTCAAACCAGGAGAGCAGAAGAAGAAATGAGACTATATTACGTATGTACAAATCAACATTGTTCACATAGGTGGACAGAATGAATTTAACAATTTGAGTTATTAGAATCTAATTAATGAATATATTTCCATGAGATCTAATATAATATTATTGCTATACATAAGACTTGTATAATTCATAGTTATATATATTATATACATTATAAGATTTTGAACTTGTTATACATAATAAGATTTGTATTATTAATAGTTATAATATATAATAGTACATACATTATAGGATTTCGAACTTGTCATACTTAACGCTTATACAATTAATACTTATATATATAGTATATACATTTAATACTTTCTTCTTATGTATAACAAGTTACCTTACATTATCTTATATATTATCTTATATACAGTATATACACTTATTGGATTTATAACTTCTACTACATTAGAACTATTATTATGATCATCCTGGCAAATGATAGTAATACTCTTTTGTTATTAATTTAATTCTTTTGTAATGTATGATATTTTTCAAAACATTTGCCAGGATGAAGCGGGATTTTACAGAAAGTACACATGTATCCCGTTGAACTTCTTTTTTTCGCCGCACTGCATACTTTGCAGGCTCTTCTAAGATTTTTTTTGGCACCTTGTCCTATCATTTTACATACTTTATGCTTCTCCATGTCTGTGGACAAACTGCCTTCTGGATTATCTTCTGTAATTCTTCCTGTATTTGAAGTACCTATTCAAAAATTAACATTAATGAATGATATATATATGTGTATATATATCCTATGTCTCTATAGACATTTGACTTACTTGGTTGTTGCTCATCCATTTCCGTGGCAGAATTAAGTAATTCGTCAGCAACTTGTATTAGAAATTTTTCGAAGGATATATTTTTTTTTGATTCTTTCTTAAAAATTTGATATGCATTGAATAATGCACAATTAATTAAATATAATACACATTTTTTTGTCCATTTTCCAGTTTTGCGTAAAATTGAATAATATTTAAGATCCCGATCAGTCCAATCCATATCTTTCGTATATCTTTTACTTTCTATCACACAAGTTGGCATTTTCATTCTTTTCCTTGTTTTATGGCATTTACTCGCAATTATATTTGGAGAATGAATGGTGGATATCATATATAAAATGCTTTTTTTTCTTTTCCACGCTTGAATCAAGACATTATTCTTTCTGTAGGATTTGATTGCGTTGAACTTTAAGTCTAAATTTTTTAAACTATTAGGCACACTTTTATGTCTTACTAAAGTTCCACAAAAACCTGTTTGTTTCTTCAATAATTTCTGTGCCATTTTGATGCTATTGTAATAATTGTTTGTATACAAATGATGCCATAAATGTAAAAAAGGTTTCAATAAAGAAGATAACTTTGATTTGCGTTTACGTTTTCTTACACGAGACATTTTTAAATTGCAAATATATCCTGTGACGCCTTCACAGACCATGGTTACCAATAAACCAAATTTTTTAATTTTTTTAAGATTGTGTTTATAATCAGACAAGTCTCCTCTCCACAATATAATCCTTTCGTGTAGGAATAATTCTCTCTTTGGTTTGTACACTGTCAAAAACTTATCCTTCAAATATGAAATCACAGGTTTAATTTTATCTAGTCTCCTTTTGCAGTTTTCATTATTATTAAAATGCCAATATTTCCATATCTGTCAAAATCGTTCTTCAGTCATTGCATTGCCAAAAGTAGAAATCTCAACTAATGGATTGGTGGACCAGTAGTCATTTATTTCAATCCTTCTAACCAATCTCATTAATATAAGAAGACCAATGAATTTTTTCATTTCAATAATATTTGTATCAGTCCATTCTTTATCTCTATTAACGTTATTATTTGGATTGTTCTGATAATAGTATCTATTGGTTTCCTTAACGAATATATCTATAAAATCGTCTCCCATAATGAGCTCGAAGCAGGATTTTATATTAGTTAAATCTACAGATACTGTCTTTAATCCTGGTTGACCTAAAAAGTCAGGTAATTTTGATGTAAAATCACTTATTGTGCATTCGCTTTCCACGTCGGAATTATCGTCATCCGAACTATCGCCATTGAAACAATTTTGCAAAAAGACTCGTTGCACGGGTTTTGTACAAATATCACTTTCACTACCTCTATCACTATGATTAGATATTTCATCGTTCTCACTATCAGAGCCGATATATGAGAAAAGGTCTGAATATACTTCGTTGCTTCTTGTTCCAGCCATGATTATACGTTTTCTAATATACGAGATTCATGGTGGCCAATTCGCGTCAATATGGAGTAATACTACCCCACATATATATATATATATATATATATATATATACACACACATATACATATATATCTACATATATGCACGTATATCTCTACATATATACACGTATATCTATATATATATATATATATATATATACATAGATAATTTTTCTTTTTCAATTGCGAAGGTTCGTATAACGTTTACTATTAATGATGGATTTTGTCGAACCTATTCTTGTCCTTAACTCCAAATAAGCATAAGATATCCAATTCAGTAAAAGCAGTTGCAGGTATCAATATCATCATACAGGTGTGAGCACCGTCAATTGTTGGATACACGTAAGTTACACCTTCTGTGGAAGCCTTAAGAAGTCCTTTTTTCTCTTCAACCTATTAAAAATCATCAAAACTTTTAGGAAAACATTATGATAGATTCTTTTTGTCACCTATAATATAATTTTTTATCATCTTTCATTTATATAAACGTTTTAACATAATAACTACCGAACATCTTACCACGTTTAAAAATATTTTTAAGCTTGTGTGTTGTGTGTATATGTATACATAAAAAATGTAAAAACAATCCATATTTTTATTTAATCGGAAAAATGAACTTTATAAATATGAATAAAACATTAAAAATGATTACTGAAATAACTGAACTTTTAAAAATATGTATAAAATAAGAAAGTAAATGTTAAAAGATGTCGACCAATGCCAACATAAATATATTTGGTAACATGTTGGTTGGTTTTGAAAATATGAAATAAATACCAAGAATTATACCTATGTAGGTACAAACGTTGTATAATGCCGTTACTAAATAATCAATAAAATCAAATAAAATCAATATAAATGAAATGGAAAACGTAAAATATGAATGTTTCTTACTTATTATTCTATTTCATACAACATTTCAATAATCATGTCAAAAATGACGGGGTACGATACCCACGATGATGGTCCTGGATTTGTTGGTATTAGGTTTTGTCAGGAATGTAATAATATGTTATATCCAAAGGAAGATAAGGAAAACAAAGTGCTTATGTATGCGGTTAGTATTCGTTAACCCAAAATCCAATAATGTATCATTAAAGAAACTAATGCAGAACTTAACCTTAAAATAATTACATTTACAGTGCAGAAATTGTGATTTTAAGCAGTTAGCCGATAGTAACTGTATATACGTAAACAAAATTATGCACGAAATTGAGTAAGTATTAATCCTTATCAATGCTACACGATTATATTAAATTATCTGTTATCACATAAATTTATGTTACGTTATGTCTTTTGTAATCTTAGTGAATTGACACACATCGTTGCTGATGTTATATCTGATCCTACTTTACCGAGAACAGAGGACCATCCATGTCCTAAATGTAATCACAGAGAAGCTGTATTTTTCCAAGCTCAAACCAGGAGAGCAGAAGAAGAAATGAGACTATATTACGTATGTACAAATCAACATTGTTCACATAGGTGGACAGAATGAATTTAACAATTTGAGTTATTAGAATCTAATTAATGAATATATTTCCATGAGATCTAATATAATATTATTGCTATACATAAGACTTGTATAATTCATAGTTATATATATTATATACATTATAAGATTTTGAACTTGTTATACATAATAAGATTTGTATTATTAATAGTTATAATATATAATAGTACATACATTATAGGATTTCGAACTTGTCATACTTAACGCTTATACAATTAATACTTATATATATAGTATATACATTTAATACTTTCTTCTTATGTATAACAAGTTACCTTACATTATCTTATATATTATCTTATATACAGTATATACACTTATAGGATTTATAACTTCTACTACATTAGAACTATTATTATGATCATCCTGGCAAATGATAGTAATACTCTTTTGTTATTAATTTAATTCTTTTGTAATGTATGATATTTTTCAAAACATTTGCCAGGATGAAGCGGGATTTTACAGAAAGTACACATGTATCCCGTTGAACTTCTTTTTTTCGCCGCACTGCATACTTTGCAGGCTCTTCTAAGATTTTTTTTGGCACCTTGTCCTATCATTTTACATACTTTATGCTTCTCCATGTCTGTGGACAAACTGCCTTCTGGATTATCTTCTGTAATTCTTCCTGTATTTGAAGTACCTATTCAAAAATTAACATTAATGAATGATATATATATGTGTATATATATCCTATGTCTCTATAGACATTTGACTTACTTGGTTGTTGCTCATCCATTTCCGTGGCAGAATTAAGTAATTCGTCAGCAACTTGTATTAGAAATTTTTCGAAGGATATATTTTTTTTTGATTCTTTCTTAAAAATTTGATATGCATTGAATAATGCACAATTAATTAAATATAATACACATTTTTTTGTCCATTTTCCAGTTTTGCGTAAAATTGAATAATATTTAAGATCCCGATCAGTCCAATCCATATCTTTCGTATATCTTTTACTTTCTATCACACAAGTTGGCATTTTCATTCTTTTCCTTGTTTTATGGCATTTACTCGCAATTATATTTGGAGAATGAATGGTGGATATCATATATAAAATGCTTTTTTTTCTTTTCCACGCTTGAATCAAGACATTATTCTTTCTGTAGGATTTGATTGCGTTGAACTTTAAGTCTAAATTTTTTAAACTATTAGGCACACTTTTATGTCTTACTAAAGTTCCACAAAAACCTGTTTGTTTCTTCAATAATTTCTGTGCCATTTTGATGCTATTGTAATAATTGTTTGTATACAAATGATGCCATAAATGTAAAAAAGGTTTCAATAAAGAAGATAACTTTGATTTGCGTTTACGTTTTCTTACACGAGACATTTTTAAATTGCAAATATATCCTGTGACGCCTTCACAGACCATGGTTACCAATAAACCAAATTTTTTAATTTTTTTAAGATTGTGTTTATAATCAGACAAGTCTCCTCTCCACAATATAATCCTTTCGTGTAGGAATAATTCTCTCTTTGGTTTGTACACTGTCAAAAACTTATCCTTCAAATATGAAATCACAGGTTTAATTTTATCTAGTCTCCTTTTGCAGTTTTCATTATTATTAAAATGCCAATATTTCCATATCTGTCAAAATCGTTCTTCAGTCATTGCATTGCCAAAAGTAGAAATCTCAACTAATGGATTGGTGGACCAGTAGTCATTTATTTCAATCCTTCTAACCAATCTCATTAATATAAGAAGACCAATGAATTTTTTCATTTCAATAATATTTGTATCAGTCCATTCTTTATCTCTATTAACGTTATTATTTGGATTGTTCTGATAATAGTATCTATTGGTTTCCTTAACGAATATATCTATAAAATCGTCTCCCATAATGAGCTCGAAGCAGGATTTTATATTAGTTAAATCTACAGATACTGTCTTTAATCCTGGTTGACCTAAAAAGTCAGGTAATTTTGATGTAAAATCACTTATTGTGCATTCGCTTTCCACGTCGGAATTATCGTCATCCGAACTATCGCCATTGAAACAATTTTGCAAAAAGACTCGTTGCACGGGTTTTGTACAAATATCACTTTCACTACCTCTATCACTATGATTAGATATTTCATCGTTCTCACTATCAGAGCCGATATATGAGAAAAGGTCTGAATATACTTCGTTGCTTCTTGTTCCAGCCATGATTATACGTTTTCTAATATACGAGATTCATGGTGGCCAATTCGCGTCAATATGGAGTAATACTACCCCACATATATATATATATATATATATATATATATATACACACACATATACATATATATCTACATATATGCACGTATATCTCTACATATATACACGTATATCTATATATATATATATATATATATATATATAGATAATTTTTCTTTTTCAATTGCGAAGGTTCGTATAACGTTTACTATTAATGATGGATTTTGTCGAACCTATTCTTGTCCTTAACTCCAAATAAGCATAAGATATCCAATTCAGTAAAAGCAGTTGCAGGTATCAATATCATCATACAGGTGTGAGCACCGTCAATTGTTGGATACACGTAAGTTACACCTTCTGTGGAAGCCTTAAGAAGTCCTTTTTTCTCTTCAACCTATTAAAAATCATCAAAACTTTTAGGAAAACATTATGATAGATTCTTTTTGTCACCTATAATATAATTTTTTATCATCTTTCATTTATATAAACGTTTTAACATAATAACTACCGAACATCTTACCACGTTTAAAAATATTTTTAAGCTTGTGTGTTGTGTGTATATGTATACATAAAAAATGTAAAAACAATCCATATTTTTATTTAATCGGAAAAATGAACTTTATAAATATGAATAAAACATTAAAAATGATTACTGAAATAACTGAACTTTTAAAAATATGTATAAAATAAGAAAGTAAATGTTAAAAGATGTCGACCAATGCCAACATAAATATATTTGGTAACATGTTGGTTGGTTTTGAAAATATGAAATAAATACCAAGAATTATACCTATGTAGGTACAAACGTTGTATAATGCCGTTACTAAATAATCAATAAAATCAAATAAAATCAATATAAATGAAATGGAAAACGTAAAATATGAATGTTTCTTACTTATTATTCTATTTCATACAACATTTCAATAATCATGTCAAAAATGACGGGGTACGATACCCACGATGATGGTCCTGGATTTGTTGGTATTAGGTTTTGTCAGGAATGTAATAATATGTTATATCCAAAGGAAGATAAGGAAAACAAAGTGCTTATGTATGCGGTTAGTATTCGTTAACCCAAAATCCAATAATGTATCATTAAAGAAACTAATGCAGAACTTAACCTTAAAATAATTACATTTACAGTGCAGAAATTGTGATTTTAAGCAGTTAGCCGATAGTAACTGTATATACGTAAACAAAATTATGCACGAAATTGAGTAAGTATTAATCCTTATCAATGCTACACGATTATATTAAATTATCTGTTATCACATAAATTTATGTTACGTTATGTCTTTTGTAATCTTAGTGAATTGACACACATCGTTGCTGATGTTATATCTGATCCTACTTTACCGAGAACAGAGGACCATCCATGTCCTAAATGTAATCACAGAGAAGCTGTATTTTTCCAAGCTCAAACCAGGAGAGCAGAAGAAGAAATGAGACTATATTACGTATGTACAAATCAACATTGTTCACATAGGTGGACAGAATGAATTTAACAATTTGAGTTATTAGAATCTAATTAATGAATATATTTCCATGAGATCTAATATAATATTATTGCTATACATAAGACTTGTATAATTCATAGTTATATATATTATATACATTATAAGATTTTGAACTTGTTATACATAATAAGATTTGTATTATTAATAGTTGTAATATATAATAGTACATACATTATAGGATTTCGAACTTGTCATACTTAACGCTTATACAATTAATACTTATATATATAGTATATACATTTAATACTTTCTTCTTATGTATAACAAGTTACCTTACATTATCTTATATATTATCTTATATACAGTATATACACTTATAGGATTTATAACTTCTACTACATTAGAACTATTATTATGATCATCCTGGCAAATGATAGTAATACTCTTTTGTTATTAATTTAATTCTTTTGTAATGTATGATATTTTTCAAAACATTTGCCAGGATGAAGCGGGATTTTACAGAAAGTACACATGTATCCCGTTGAACTTCTTTTTTTCGCCGCACTGCATACTTTGCAGGCTCTTCTAAGATTTTTTTTGGCACCTTGTCCTATCATTTTACATACTTTATGCTTCTCCATGTCTGTGGACAAACTGCCTTCTGGATTATCTTCTGTAATTCTTCCTGTATTTGAAGTACCTATTCAAAAATTAACATTAATGAATGATATATATATGTGTATATATATCCTATGTCTCTATAGACATTTGACTTACTTGGTTGTTGCTCATCCATTTCCGTGGCAGAATTAAGTAATTCGTCAGCAACTTGTATTAGAAATTTTTCGAAGGATATATTTTTTTTTGATTCTTTCTTAAAAATTTGATATGCATTGAATAATGCACAATTAATTAAATATAATACACATTTTTTTGTCCATTTTCCAGTTTTGCGTAAAATTGAATAATATTTAAGATCCCGATCAGTCCAATCCATATCTTTCGTATATCTTTTACTTTCTATCACACAAGTTGGCATTTTCATTCTTTTCCTTGTTTTATGGCATTTACTCGCAATTATATTTGGAGAATGAATGGTGGATATCATATATAAAATGCTTTTTTTTCTTTTCCACGCTTGAATCAAGACATTATTCTTTCTGTAGGATTTGATTGCGTTGAACTTTAAGTCTAAATTTTTTAAACTATTAGGCACACTTTTATGTCTTACTAAAGTTCCACAAAAACCTGTTTGTTTCTTCAATAATTTCTGTGCCATTTTGATGCTATTGTAATAATTGTTTGTATACAAATGATGCCATAAATGTAAAAAAGGTTTCAATAAAGAAGATAACTTTGATTTGCGTTTACGTTTTCTTACACGAGACATTTTTAAATTGCAAATATATCCTGTGACGCCTTCACAGACCATGGTTACCAATAAACCAAATTTTTTAATTTTTTTAAGATTGTGTTTATAATCAGACAAGTCTCCTCTCCACAATATAATCCTTTCGTGTAGGAATAATTCTCTCTTTGGTTTGTACACTGTCAAAAACTTATCCTTCAAATATGAAATCACAGGTTTAATTTTATCTAGTCTCCTTTTGCAGTTTTCATTATTATTAAAATGCCAATATTTCCATATCTGTCAAAATCGTTCTTCAGTCATTGCATTGCCAAAAGTAGAAATCTCAACTAATGGATTGGTGGACCAGTAGTCATTTATTTCAATCCTTCTAACCAATCTCATTAATATAAGAAGACCAATGAATTTTTTCATTTCAATAATATTTGTATCAGTCCATTCTTTATCTCTATTAACGTTATTATTTGGATTGTTCTGATAATAGTATCTATTGGTTTCCTTAACGAATATATCTATAAAATCGTCTCCCATAATGAGCTCGAAGCAGGATTTTATATTAGTTAAATCTACAGATACTGTCTTTAATCCTGGTTGACCTAAAAAGTCAGGTAATTTTGATGTAAAATCACTTATTGTGCATTCGCTTTCCACGTCGGAATTATCGTCATCCGAACTATCGCCATTGAAACAATTTTGCAAAAAGACTCGTTGCACGGGTTTTGTACAAATATCACTTTCACTACCTCTATCACTATGATTAGATATTTCATCGTTCTCACTATCAGAGCCGATATATGAGAAAAGGTCTGAATATACTTCGTTGCTTCTTGTTCCAGCCATGATTATACGTTTTCTAATATACGAGATTCATGGTGGCCAATTCGCGTCAATATGGAGTAATACTACCCCACATATATATATATATATATATATATATATATATATACACACATATACATATATATCTACATATATGCACGTATATCTCTACATATATACACGTATATCTATATATATATATATACATAGATAATTTTTCTTTTTCAATTGCGAAGGTTCGTATAACGTTTACTATTAATGATGGATTTTGTCGAACCTATTCTTGTCCTTAACTCCAAATAAGCATAAGATATCCAATTCAGTAAAAGCAGTTGCAGGTATCAATATCATCATACAGGTGTGAGCACCGTCAATTGTTGGATACACGTAAGTTACACCTTCTGTGGAAGCCTTAAGAAGTCCTTTTTTCTCTTCAACCTATTAAAAATCATCAAAACTTTTAGGAAAACATTATGATAGATTCTTTTTGTCACCTATAATATAATTTTTTATCATCTTTCATTTATATAAACGTTTTAACATAATAACTACCGAACATCTTACCACGTTTAAAAATATTTTTAAGCTTGTGTGTTGTGTGTATATGTATACATAAAAAATGTAAAAACAATCCATATTTTTATTTAATCGGAAAAATGAACTTTATAAATATGAATAAAACATTAAAAATGATTACTGAAATAACTGAACTTTTAAAAATATGTATAAAATAAGAAAGTAAATGTTAAAAGATGTCGACCAATGCCAACATAAATATATTTGGTAACATGTTGGTTGGTTTTGAAAATATGAAATAAATACCAAGAATTATACCTATGTAGGTACAAACGTTGTATAATGCCGTTACTAAATAATCAATAAAATCAAATAAAATCAATATAAATGAAATGGAAAACGTAAAATATGAATGTTTCTTACTTATTATTCTATTTCATACAACATTTCAATAATCATGTCAAAAATGACGGGGTACGATACCCACGATGATGGTCCTGGATTTGTTGGTATTAGGTTTTGTCAGGAATGTAATAATATGTTATATCCAAAGGAAGATAAGGAAAACAAAGTGCTTATGTATGCGGTTAGTATTCGTTAACCCAAAATCCAATAATGTATCATTAAAGAAACTAATGCAGAACTTAACCTTAAAATAATTACATTTACAGTGCAGAAATTGTGATTTTAAGCAGTTAGCCGATAGTAACTGTATATACGTAAACAAAATTATGCACGAAATTGAGTAAGTATTAATCCTTATCAATGCTACACGATTATATTAAATTATCTGTTATCACATAAATTTATGTTACGTTATGTCTTTTGTAATCTTAGTGAATTGACACACATCGTTGCTGATGTTATATCTGATCCTACTTTACCGAGAACAGAGGACCATCCATGTCCTAAATGTAATCACAGAGAAGCTGTATTTTTCCAAGCTCAAACCAGGAGAGCAGAAGAAGAAATGAGACTATATTACGTATGTACAAATCAACATTGTTCACATAGGTGGACAGAATGAATTTAACAATTTGAGTTATTAGAATCTAATTAATGAATATATTTCCATGAGATCTAATATAATATTATTGCTATACATAAGACTTGTATAATTCATAGTTATATATATTATATACATTATAAGATTTTGAACTTGTTATACATAATAAGATTTGTATTATTAATAGTTGTAATATATAATAGTACATACATTATAGGATTTCGAACTTGTCATACTTAACGCTTATACAATTAATACTTATATATATAGTATATACATTTAATACTTTCTTCTTATGTATAACAAGTTACCTTACATTATCTTATATATTATCTTATATACAGTATATACACTTATTGGATTTATAACTTCTACTACATTAGAACTATTATTATGATCATCCTGGCAAATGATAGTAATACTCTTTTGTTATTAATTTAATTCTTTTGTAATGTATGATATTTTTCAAAACATTTGCCAGGATGAAGCGGGATTTTACAGAAAGTACACATGTATCCCGTTGAACTTCTTTTTTTCGCCGCACTGCATACTTTGCAGGCTCTTCTAAGATTTTTTTTGGCACCTTGTCCTATCATTTTACATACTTTATGCTTCTCCATGTCTGTGGACAAACTGCCTTCTGGATTATCTTCTGTAATTCTTCCTGTATTTGAAGTACCTATTCAAAAATTAACATTAATGAATGATATATATATGTGTATATATATCCTATGTCTCTATAGACATTTGACTTACTTGGTTGTTGCTCATCCATTTCCGTGGCAGAATTAAGTAATTCGTCAGCAACTTGTATTAGAAATTTTTCGAAGGATATATTTTTTTTTGATTCTTTCTTAAAAATTTGATATGCATTGAATAATGCACAATTAATTAAATATAATACACATTTTTTTGTCCATTTTCCAGTTTTGCGTAAAATTGAATAATATTTAAGATCCCGATCAGTCCAATCCATATCTTTCGTATATCTTTTACTTTCTATCACACAAGTTGGCATTTTCATTCTTTTCCTTGTTTTATGGCATTTACTCGCAATTATATTTGGAGAATGAATGGTGGATATCATATATAAAATGCTTTTTTTTCTTTTCCACGCTTGAATCAAGACATTATTCTTTCTGTAGGATTTGATTGCGTTGAACTTTAAGTCTAAATTTTTTAAACTATTAGGCACACTTTTATGTCTTACTAAAGTTCCACAAAAACCTGTTTGTTTCTTCAATAATTTCTGTGCCATTTTGATGCTATTGTAATAATTGTTTGTATACAAATGATGCCATAAATGTAAAAAAGGTTTCAATAAAGAAGATAACTTTGATTTGCGTTTACGTTTTCTTACACGAGACATTTTTAAATTGCAAATATATCCTGTGACGCCTTCACAGACCATGGTTACCAATAAACCAAATTTTTTAATTTTTTTAAGATTGTGTTTATAATCAGACAAGTCTCCTCTCCACAATATAATCCTTTCGTGTAGGAATAATTCTCTCTTTGGTTTGTACACTGTCAAAAACTTATCCTTCAAATATGAAATCACAGGTTTAATTTTATCTAGTCTCCTTTTGCAGTTTTCATTATTATTAAAATGCCAATATTTCCATATCTGTCAAAATCGTTCTTCAGTCATTGCATTGCCAAAAGTAGAAATCTCAACTAATGGATTGGTGGACCAGTAGTCATTTATTTCAATCCTTCTAACCAATCTCATTAATATAAGAAGACCAATGAATTTTTTCATTTCAATAATATTTGTATCAGTCCATTCTTTATCTCTATTAACGTTATTATTTGGATTGTTCTGATAATAGTATCTATTGGTTTCCTTAACGAATATATCTATAAAATCGTCTCCCATAATGAGCTCGAAGCAGGATTTTATATTAGTTAAATCTACAGATACTGTCTTTAATCCTGGTTGACCTAAAAAGTCAGGTAATTTTGATGTAAAATCACTTATTGTGCATTCGCTTTCCACGTCGGAATTATCGTCATCCGAACTATCGCCATTGAAACAATTTTGCAAAAAGACTCGTTGCACGGGTTTTGTACAAATATCACTTTCACTACCTCTATCACTATGATTAGATATTTCATCGTTCTCACTATCAGAGCCGATATATGAGAAAAGGTCTGAATATACTTCGTTGCTTCTTGTTCCAGCCATGATTATACGTTTTCTAATATACGAGATTCATGGTGGCCAATTCGCGTCAATATGGAGTAATACTACCCCACATATATATATATATATATATATATATATATATATACACACATATACATATATATCTACATATATGCACGTATATCTCTACATATATACACGTATATCTATATATATATATATACATAGATAATTTTTCTTTTTCAATTGCGAAGGTTCGTATAACGTTTACTATTAATGATGGATTTTGTCGAACCTATTCTTGTCCTTAACTCCAAATAAGCATAAGATATCCAATTCAGTAAAAGCAGTTGCAGGTATCAATATCATCATACAGGTGTGAGCACCGTCAATTGTTGGATACACGTAAGTTACACCTTCTGTGGAAGCCTTAAGAAGTCCTTTTTTCTCTTCAACCTATTAAAAATCATCAAAACTTTTAGGAAAACATTATGATAGATTCTTTTTGTCACCTATAATATAATTTTTTATCATCTTTCATTTATATAAACGTTTTAACATAATAACTACCGAACATCTTACCACGTTTAAAAATATTTTTAAGCTTGTGTGTTGTGTGTATATGTATACATAAAAAATGTAAAAACAATCCATATTTTTATTTAATCGGAAAAATGAACTTTATAAATATGAATAAAACATTAAAAATGATTACTGAAATAACTGAACTTTTAAAAATATGTATAAAATAAGAAAGTAAATGTTAAAAGATGTCGACCAATGCCAACATAAATATATTTGGTAACATGTTGGTTGGTTTTGAAAATATGAAATAAATACCAAGAATTATACCTATGTAGGTACAAACGTTGTATAATGCCGTTACTAAATAATCAATAAAATCAAATAAAATCAATATAAATGAAATGGAAAACGTAAAATATGAATGTTTCTTACTTATTATTCTATTTCATACAACATTTCAATAATCATGTCAAAAATGACGGGGTACGATACCCACGATGATGGTCCTGGATTTGTTGGTATTAGGTTTTGTCAGGAATGTAATAATATGTTATATCCAAAGGAAGATAAGGAAAACAAAGTGCTTATGTATGCGGTTAGTATTCGTTAACCCAAAATCCAATAATGTATCATTAAAGAAACTAATGCAGAACTTAACCTTAAAATAATTACATTTACAGTGCAGAAATTGTGATTTTAAGCAGTTAGCCGATAGTAACTGTATATACGTAAACAAAATTATGCACGAAATTGAGTAAGTATTAATCCTTATCAATGCTACACGATTATATTAAATTATCTGTTATCACATAAATTTATGTTACGTTATGTCTTTTGTAATCTTAGTGAATTGACACACATCGTTGCTGATGTTATATCTGATCCTACTTTACCGAGAACAGAGGACCATCCATGTCCTAAATGTAATCACAGAGAAGCTGTATTTTTCCAAGCTCAAACCAGGAGAGCAGAAGAAGAAATGAGACTATATTACGTATGTACAAATCAACATTGTTCACATAGGTGGACAGAATGAATTTAACAATTTGAGTTATTAGAATCTAATTAATGAATATATTTCCATGAGATCTAATATAATATTATTGCTATACATAAGACTTGTATAATTCATAGTTATATATATTATATACATTATAAGATTTTGAACTTGTTATACATAATAAGATTTGTATTATTAATAGTTGTAATATATAATAGTACATACATTATAGGATTTCGAACTTGTCATACTTAACGCTTATACAATTAATACTTATATATATAGTATATACATTTAATACTTTCTTCTTATGTATAACAAGTTACCTTACATTATCTTATATATTATCTTATATACAGTATATACACTTATTGGATTTATAACTTCTACTACATTAGAACTATTATTATGATCATCCTGGCAAATGATAGTAATACTCTTTTGTTATTAATTTAATTCTTTTGTAATGTATGATATTTTTCAAAACATTTGCCAGGATGAAGCGGGATTTTACAGAAAGTACACATGTATCCCGTTGAACTTCTTTTTTTCGCCGCACTGCATACTTTGCAGGCTCTTCTAAGATTTTTTTTGGCACCTTGTCCTATCATTTTACATACTTTATGCTTCTCCATGTCTGTGGACAAACTGCCTTCTGGATTATCTTCTGTAATTCTTCCTGTATTTGAAGTACCTATTCAAAAATTAACATTAATGAATGATATATATATGTGTATATATATCCTATGTCTCTATAGACATTTGACTTACTTGGTTGTTGCTCATCCATTTCCGTGGCAGAATTAAGTAATTCGTCAGCAACTTGTATTAGAAATTTTTCGAAGGATATATTTTTTTTTGATTCTTTCTTAAAAATTTGATATGCATTGAATAATGCACAATTAATTAAATATAATACACATTTTTTTGTCCATTTTCCAGTTTTGCGTAAAATTGAATAATATTTAAGATCCCGATCAGTCCAATCCATATCTTTCGTATATCTTTTACTTTCTATCACACAAGTTGGCATTTTCATTCTTTTCCTTGTTTTATGGCATTTACTCGCAATTATATTTGGAGAATGAATGGTGGATATCATATATAAAATGCTTTTTTTTCTTTTCCACGCTTGAATCAAGACATTATTCTTTCTGTAGGATTTGATTGCGTTGAACTTTAAGTCTAAATTTTTTAAACTATTAGGCACACTTTTATGTCTTACTAAAGTTCCACAAAAACCTGTTTGTTTCTTCAATAATTTCTGTGCCATTTTGATGCTATTGTAATAATTGTTTGTATACAAATGATGCCATAAATGTAAAAAAGGTTTCAATAAAGAAGATAACTTTGATTTGCGTTTACGTTTTCTTACACGAGACATTTTTAAATTGCAAATATATCCTGTGACGCCTTCACAGACCATGGTTACCAATAAACCAAATTTTTTAATTTTTTTAAGATTGTGTTTATAATCAGACAAGTCTCCTCTCCACAATATAATCCTTTCGTGTAGGAATAATTCTCTCTTTGGTTTGTACACTGTCAAAAACTTATCCTTCAAATATGAAATCACAGGTTTAATTTTATCTAGTCTCCTTTTGCAGTTTTCATTATTATTAAAATGCCAATATTTCCATATCTGTCAAAATCGTTCTTCAGTCATTGCATTGCCAAAAGTAGAAATCTCAACTAATGGATTGGTGGACCAGTAGTCATTTATTTCAATCCTTCTAACCAATCTCATTAATATAAGAAGACCAATGAATTTTTTCATTTCAATAATATTTGTATCAGTCCATTCTTTATCTCTATTAACGTTATTATTTGGATTGTTCTGATAATAGTATCTATTGGTTTCCTTAACGAATATATCTATAAAATCGTCTCCCATAATGAGCTCGAAGCAGGATTTTATATTAGTTAAATCTACAGATACTGTCTTTAATCCTGGTTGACCTAAAAAGTCAGGTAATTTTGATGTAAAATCACTTATTGTGCATTCGCTTTCCACGTCGGAATTATCGTCATCCGAACTATCGCCATTGAAACAATTTTGCAAAAAGACTCGTTGCACGGGTTTTGTACAAATATCACTTTCACTACCTCTATCACTATGATTAGATATTTCATCGTTCTCACTATCAGAGCCGATATATGAGAAAAGGTCTGAATATACTTCGTTGCTTCTTGTTCCAGCCATGATTATACGTTTTCTAATATACGAGATTCATGGTGGCCAATTCGCGTCAATATGGAGTAATACTACCCCACATATATATATATATATATATATATATATATACACACATATACATATATATCTACATATATGCACGTATATCTCTACATATATACACGTATATCTATATATATATATATACATAGATAATTTTTCTTTTTCAATTGCGAAGGTTCGTATAACGTTTACTATTAATGATGGATTTTGTCGAACCTATTCTTGTCCTTAACTCCAAATAAGCATAAGATATCCAATTCAGTAAAAGCAGTTGCAGGTATCAATATCATCATACAGGTGTGAGCACCGTCAATTGTTGGATACACGTAAGTTACACCTTCTGTGGAAGCCTTAAGAAGTCCTTTTTTCTCTTCAACCTATTAAAAATCATCAAAACTTTTAGGAAAACATTATGATAGATTCTTTTTGTCACCTATAATATAATTTTTTATCATCTTTCATTTATATAAACGTTTTAACATAATAACTACCGAACATCTTACCACGTTTAAAAATATTTTTAAGCTTGTGTGTTGTGTGTATATGTATACATAAAAAATGTAAAAACAATCCATATTTTTATTTAATCGGAAAAATGAACTTTATAAATATGAATAAAACATTAAAAATGATTACTGAAATAACTGAACTTTTAAAAATATGTATAAAATAAGAAAGTAAATGTTAAAAGATGTCGACCAATGCCAACATAAATATATTTGGTAACATGTTGGTTGGTTTTGAAAATATGAAATAAATACCAAGAATTATACCTATGTAGGTACAAACGTTGTATAATGCCGTTACTAAATAATCAATAAAATCAAATAAAATCAATATAAATGAAATGGAAAACGTAAAATATGAATGTTTCTTACTTATTATTCTATTTCATACAACATTTCAATAATCATGTCAAAAATGACGGGGTACGATACCCACGATGATGGTCCTGGATTTGTTGGTATTAGGTTTTGTCAGGAATGTAATAATATGTTATATCCAAAGGAAGATAAGGAAAACAAAGTGCTTATGTATGCGGTTAGTATTCGTTAACCCAAAATCCAATAATGTATCATTAAAGAAACTAATGCAGAACTTAACCTTAAAATAATTACATTTACAGTGCAGAAATTGTGATTTTAAGCAGTTAGCCGATAGTAACTGTATATACGTAAACAAAATTATGCACGAAATTGAGTAAGTATTAATCCTTATCAATGCTACACGATTATATTAAATTATCTGTTATCACATAAATTTATGTTACGTTATGTCTTTTGTAATCTTAGTGAATTGACACACATCGTTGCTGATGTTATATCTGATCCTACTTTACCGAGAACAGAGGACCATCCATGTCCTAAATGTAATCACAGAGAAGCTGTATTTTTCCAAGCTCAAACCAGGAGAGCAGAAGAAGAAATGAGACTATATTACGTATGTACAAATCAACATTGTTCACATAGGTGGACAGAATGAATTTAACAATTTGAGTTATTAGAATCTAATTAATGAATATATTTCCATGAGATCTAATATAATATTATTGCTATACATAAGACTTGTATAATTCATAGTTATATATATTATATACATTATAAGATTTTGAACTTGTTATACATAATAAGATTTGTATTATTAATAGTTATAATATATAATAGTACATACATTATAGGATTTCGAACTTGTCATACTTAACGCTTATACAATTAATACTTATATATATAGTATATACATTTAATACTTTCTTCTTATGTATAACAAGTTACCTTACATTATCTTATATATTATCTTATATACAGTATATACACTTATTGGATTTATAACTTCTACTACATTAGAACTATTATTATGATCATCCTGGCAAATGATAGTAATACTCTTTTGTTATTAATTTAATTCTTTTGTAATGTATGATATTTTTCAAAACATTTGCCAGGATGAAGCGGGATTTTACAGAAAGTACACATGTATCCCGTTGAACTTCTTTTTTTCGCCGCACTGCATACTTTGCAGGCTCTTCTAAGATTTTTTTTGGCACCTTGTCCTATCATTTTACATACTTTATGCTTCTCCATGTCTGTGGACAAACTGCCTTCTGGATTATCTTCTGTAATTCTTCCTGTATTTGAAGTACCTATTCAAAAATTAACATTAATGAATGATATATATATGTGTATATATATCCTATGTCTCTATAGACATTTGACTTACTTGGTTGTTGCTCATCCATTTCCGTGGCAGAATTAAGTAATTCGTCAGCAACTTGTATTAGAAATTTTTCGAAGGATATATTTTTTTTTGATTCTTTCTTAAAAATTTGATATGCATTGAATAATGCACAATTAATTAAATATAATACACATTTTTTTGTCCATTTTCCAGTTTTGCGTAAAATTGAATAATATTTAAGATCCCGATCAGTCCAATCCATATCTTTCGTATATCTTTTACTTTCTATCACACAAGTTGGCATTTTCATTCTTTTCCTTGTTTTATGGCATTTACTCGCAATTATATTTGGAGAATGAATGGTGGATATCATATATAAAATGCTTTTTTTTCTTTTCCACGCTTGAATCAAGACATTATTCTTTCTGTAGGATTTGATTGCGTTGAACTTTAAGTCTAAATTTTTTAAACTATTAGGCACACTTTTATGTCTTACTAAAGTTCCACAAAAACCTGTTTGTTTCTTCAATAATTTCTGTGCCATTTTGATGCTATTGTAATAATTGTTTGTATACAAATGATGCCATAAATGTAAAAAAGGTTTCAATAAAGAAGATAACTTTGATTTGCGTTTACGTTTTCTTACACGAGACATTTTTAAATTGCAAATATATCCTGTGACGCCTTCACAGACCATGGTTACCAATAAACCAAATTTTTTAATTTTTTTAAGATTGTGTTTATAATCAGACAAGTCTCCTCTCCACAATATAATCCTTTCGTGTAGGAATAATTCTCTCTTTGGTTTGTACACTGTCAAAAACTTATCCTTCAAATATGAAATCACAGGTTTAATTTTATCTAGTCTCCTTTTGCAGTTTTCATTATTATTAAAATGCCAATATTTCCATATCTGTCAAAATCGTTCTTCAGTCATTGCATTGCCAAAAGTAGAAATCTCAACTAATGGATTGGTGGACCAGTAGTCATTTATTTCAATCCTTCTAACCAATCTCATTAATATAAGAAGACCAATGAATTTTTTCATTTCAATAATATTTGTATCAGTCCATTCTTTATCTCTATTAACGTTATTATTTGGATTGTTCTGATAATAGTATCTATTGGTTTCCTTAACGAATATATCTATAAAATCGTCTCCCATAATGAGCTCGAAGCAGGATTTTATATTAGTTAAATCTACAGATACTGTCTTTAATCCTGGTTGACCTAAAAAGTCAGGTAATTTTGATGTAAAATCACTTATTGTGCATTCGCTTTCCACGTCGGAATTATCGTCATCCGAACTATCGCCATTGAAACAATTTTGCAAAAAGACTCGTTGCACGGGTTTTGTACAAATATCACTTTCACTACCTCTATCACTATGATTAGATATTTCATCGTTCTCACTATCAGAGCCGATATATGAGAAAAGGTCTGAATATACTTCGTTGCTTCTTGTTCCAGCCATGATTATACGTTTTCTAATATACGAGATTCATGGTGGCCAATTCGCGTCAATATGGAGTAATACTACCCCACATATATATATATATATATATATATATATATACACACATATACATATATATCTACATATATGCACGTATATCTCTACATATATACACGTATATCTATATATATATATATACATAGATAATTTTTCTTTTTCAATTGCGAAGGTTCGTATAACGTTTACTATTAATGATGGATTTTGTCGAACCTATTCTTGTCCTTAACTCCAAATAAGCATAAGATATCCAATTCAGTAAAAGCAGTTGCAGGTATCAATATCATCATACAGGTGTGAGCACCGTCAATTGTTGGATACACGTAAGTTACACCTTCTGTGGAAGCCTTAAGAAGTCCTTTTTTCTCTTCAACCTATTAAAAATCATCAAAACTTTTAGGAAAACATTATGATAGATTCTTTTTGTCACCTATAATATAATTTTTTATCATCTTTCATTTATATAAACGTTTTAACATAATAACTACCGAACATCTTACCACGTTTAAAAATATTTTTAAGCTTGTGTGTTGTGTGTATATGTATACATAAAAAATGTAAAAACAATCCATATTTTTATTTAATCGGAAAAATGAACTTTATAAATATGAATAAAACATTAAAAATGATTACTGAAATAACTGAACTTTTAAAAATATGTATAAAATAAGAAAGTAAATGTTAAAAGATGTCGACCAATGCCAACATAAATATATTTGGTAACATGTTGGTTGGTTTTGAAAATATGAAATAAATACCAAGAATTATACCTATGTAGGTACAAACGTTGTATAATGCCGTTACTAAATAATCAATAAAATCAAATAAAATCAATATAAATGAAATGGAAAACGTAAAATATGAATGTTTCTTACTTATTATTCTATTTCATACAACATTTCAATAATCATGTCAAAAATGACGGGGTACGATACCCACGATGATGGTCCTGGATTTGTTGGTATTAGGTTTTGTCAGGAATGTAATAATATGTTATATCCAAAGGAAGATAAGGAAAACAAAGTGCTTATGTATGCGGTTAGTATTCGTTAACCCAAAATCCAATAATGTATCATTAAAGAAACTAATGCAGAACTTAACCTTAAAATAATTACATTTACAGTGCAGAAATTGTGATTTTAAGCAGTTAGCCGATAGTAACTGTATATACGTAAACAAAATTATGCACGAAATTGAGTAAGTATTAATCCTTATCAATGCTACACGATTATATTAAATTATCTGTTATCACATAAATTTATGTTACGTTATGTCTTTTGTAATCTTAGTGAATTGACACACATCGTTGCTGATGTTATATCTGATCCTACTTTACCGAGAACAGAGGACCATCCATGTCCTAAATGTAATCACAGAGAAGCTGTATTTTTCCAAGCTCAAACCAGGAGAGCAGAAGAAGAAATGAGACTATATTACGTATGTACAAATCAACATTGTTCACATAGGTGGACAGAATGAATTTAACAATTTGAGTTATTAGAATCTAATTAATGAATATATTTCCATGAGATCTAATATAATATTATTGCTATACATAAGACTTGTATAATTCATAGTTATATATATTATATACATTATAAGATTTTGAACTTGTTATACATAATAAGATTTGTATTATTAATAGTTATAATATATAATAGTACATACATTATAGGATTTCGAACTTGTCATACTTAACGCTTATACAATTAATACTTATATATATAGTATATACATTTAATACTTTCTTCTTATGTATAACAAGTTACCTTACATTATCTTATATATTATCTTATATACAGTATATACACTTATTGGATTTATAACTTCTACTACATTAGAACTATTATTATGATCATCCTGGCAAATGATAGTAATACTCTTTTGTTATTAATTTAATTCTTTTGTAATGTATGATATTTTTCAAAACATTTGCCAGGATGAAGCGGGATTTTACAGAAAGTACACATGTATCCCGTTGAACTTCTTTTTTTCGCCGCACTGCATACTTTGCAGGCTCTTCTAAGATTTTTTTTGGCACCTTGTCCTATCATTTTACATACTTTATGCTTCTCCATGTCTGTGGACAAACTGCCTTCTGGATTATCTTCTGTAATTCTTCCTGTATTTGAAGTACCTATTCAAAAATTAACATTAATGAATGATATATATATGTGTATATATATCCTATGTCTCTATAGACATTTGACTTACTTGGTTGTTGCTCATCCATTTCCGTGGCAGAATTAAGTAATTCGTCAGCAACTTGTATTAGAAATTTTTCGAAGGATATATTTTTTTTTGATTCTTTCTTAAAAATTTGATATGCATTGAATAATGCACAATTAATTAAATATAATACACATTTTTTTGTCCATTTTCCAGTTTTGCGTAAAATTGAATAATATTTAAGATCCCGATCAGTCCAATCCATATCTTTCGTATATCTTTTACTTTCTATCACACAAGTTGGCATTTTCATTCTTTTCCTTGTTTTATGGCATTTACTCGCAATTATATTTGGAGAATGAATGGTGGATATCATATATAAAATGCTTTTTTTTCTTTTCCACGCTTGAATCAAGACATTATTCTTTCTGTAGGATTTGATTGCGTTGAACTTTAAGTCTAAATTTTTTAAACTATTAGGCACACTTTTATGTCTTACTAAAGTTCCACAAAAACCTGTTTGTTTCTTCAATAATTTCTGTGCCATTTTGATGCTATTGTAATAATTGTTTGTATACAAATGATGCCATAAATGTAAAAAAGGTTTCAATAAAGAAGATAACTTTGATTTGCGTTTACGTTTTCTTACACGAGACATTTTTAAATTGCAAATATATCCTGTGACGCCTTCACAGACCATGGTTACCAATAAACCAAATTTTTTAATTTTTTTAAGATTGTGTTTATAATCAGACAAGTCTCCTCTCCACAATATAATCCTTTCGTGTAGGAATAATTCTCTCTTTGGTTTGTACACTGTCAAAAACTTATCCTTCAAATATGAAATCACAGGTTTAATTTTATCTAGTCTCCTTTTGCAGTTTTCATTATTATTAAAATGCCAATATTTCCATATCTGTCAAAATCGTTCTTCAGTCATTGCATTGCCAAAAGTAGAAATCTCAACTAATGGATTGGTGGACCAGTAGTCATTTATTTCAATCCTTCTAACCAATCTCATTAATATAAGAAGACCAATGAATTTTTTCATTTCAATAATATTTGTATCAGTCCATTCTTTATCTCTATTAACGTTATTATTTGGATTGTTCTGATAATAGTATCTATTGGTTTCCTTAACGAATATATCTATAAAATCGTCTCCCATAATGAGCTCGAAGCAGGATTTTATATTAGTTAAATCTACAGATACTGTCTTTAATCCTGGTTGACCTAAAAAGTCAGGTAATTTTGATGTAAAATCACTTATTGTGCATTCGCTTTCCACGTCGGAATTATCGTCATCCGAACTATCGCCATTGAAACAATTTTGCAAAAAGACTCGTTGCACGGGTTTTGTACAAATATCACTTTCACTACCTCTATCACTATGATTAGATATTTCATCGTTCTCACTATCAGAGCCGATATATGAGAAAAGGTCTGAATATACTTCGTTGCTTCTTGTTCCAGCCATGATTATACGTTTTCTAATATACGAGATTCATGGTGGCCAATTCGCGTCAATATGGAGTAATACTACCCCACATATATATATATATATATATATATATATATACACACATATACATATATATCTACATATATGCACGTATATCTCTACATATATACACGTATATCTATATATATATATATACATAGATAATTTTTCTTTTTCAATTGCGAAGGTTCGTATAACGTTTACTATTAATGATGGATTTTGTCGAACCTATTCTTGTCCTTAACTCCAAATAAGCATAAGATATCCAATTCAGTAAAAGCAGTTGCAGGTATCAATATCATCATACAGGTGTGAGCACCGTCAATTGTTGGATACACGTAAGTTACACCTTCTGTGGAAGCCTTAAGAAGTCCTTTTTTCTCTTCAACCTATTAAAAATCATCAAAACTTTTAGGAAAACATTATGATAGATTCTTTTTGTCACCTATAATATAATTTTTTATCATCTTTCATTTATATAAACGTTTTAACATAATAACTACCGAACATCTTACCACGTTTAAAAATATTTTTAAGCTTGTGTGTTGTGTGTATATGTATACATAAAAAATGTAAAAACAATCCATATTTTTATTTAATCGGAAAAATGAACTTTATAAATATGAATAAAACATTAAAAATGATTACTGAAATAACTGAACTTTTAAAAATATGTATAAAATAAGAAAGTAAATGTTAAAAGATGTCGACCAATGCCAACATAAATATATTTGGTAACATGTTGGTTGGTTTTGAAAATATGAAATAAATACCAAGAATTATACCTATGTAGGTACAAACGTTGTATAATGCCGTTACTAAATAATCAATAAAATCAAATAAAATCAATATAAATGAAATGGAAAACGTAAAATATGAATGTTTCTTACTTATTATTCTATTTCATACAACATTTCAATAATCATGTCAAAAATGACGGGGTACGATACCCACGATGATGGTCCTGGATTTGTTGGTATTAGGTTTTGTCAGGAATGTAATAATATGTTATATCCAAAGGAAGATAAGGAAAACAAAGTGCTTATGTATGCGGTTAGTATTCGTTAACCCAAAATCCAATAATGTATCATTAAAGAAACTAATGCAGAACTTAACCTTAAAATAATTACATTTACAGTGCAGAAATTGTGATTTTAAGCAGTTAGCCGATAGTAACTGTATATACGTAAACAAAATTATGCACGAAATTGAGTAAGTATTAATCCTTATCAATGCTACACGATTATATTAAATTATCTGTTATCACATAAATTTATGTTACGTTATGTCTTTTGTAATCTTAGTGAATTGACACACATCGTTGCTGATGTTATATCTGATCCTACTTTACCGAGAACAGAGGACCATCCATGTCCTAAATGTAATCACAGAGAAGCTGTATTTTTCCAAGCTCAAACCAGGAGAGCAGAAGAAGAAATGAGACTATATTACGTATGTACAAATCAACATTGTTCACATAGGTGGACAGAATGAATTTAACAATTTGAGTTATTAGAATCTAATTAATGAATATATTTCCATGAGATCTAATATAATATTATTGCTATACATAAGACTTGTATAATTCATAGTTATATATATTATATACATTATAAGATTTTGAACTTGTTATACATAATAAGATTTGTATTATTAATAGTTATAATATATAATAGTACATACATTATAGGATTTCGAACTTGTCATACTTAACGCTTATACAATTAATACTTATATATATAGTATATACATTTAATACTTTCTTCTTATGTATAACAAGTTACCTTACATTATCTTATATATTATCTTATATACAGTATATACACTTATTGGATTTATAACTTCTACTACATTAGAACTATTATTATGATCATCCTGGCAAATGATAGTAATACTCTTTTGTTATTAATTTAATTCTTTTGTAATGTATGATATTTTTCAAAACATTTGCCAGGATGAAGCGGGATTTTACAGAAAGTACACATGTATCCCGTTGAACTTCTTTTTTTCGCCGCACTGCATACTTTGCAGGCTCTTCTAAGATTTTTTTTGGCACCTTGTCCTATCATTTTACATACTTTATGCTTCTCCATGTCTGTGGACAAACTGCCTTCTGGATTATCTTCTGTAATTCTTCCTGTATTTGAAGTACCTATTCAAAAATTAACATTAATGAATGATATATATATGTGTATATATATCCTATGTCTCTATAGACATTTGACTTACTTGGTTGTTGCTCATCCATTTCCGTGGCAGAATTAAGTAATTCGTCAGCAACTTGTATTAGAAATTTTTCGAAGGATATATTTTTTTTTGATTCTTTCTTAAAAATTTGATATGCATTGAATAATGCACAATTAATTAAATATAATACACATTTTTTTGTCCATTTTCCAGTTTTGCGTAAAATTGAATAATATTTAAGATCCCGATCAGTCCAATCCATATCTTTCGTATATCTTTTACTTTCTATCACACAAGTTGGCATTTTCATTCTTTTCCTTGTTTTATGGCATTTACTCGCAATTATATTTGGAGAATGAATGGTGGATATCATATATAAAATGCTTTTTTTTCTTTTCCACGCTTGAATCAAGACATTATTCTTTCTGTAGGATTTGATTGCGTTGAACTTTAAGTCTAAATTTTTTAAACTATTAGGCACACTTTTATGTCTTACTAAAGTTCCACAAAAACCTGTTTGTTTCTTCAATAATTTCTGTGCCATTTTGATGCTATTGTAATAATTGTTTGTATACAAATGATGCCATAAATGTAAAAAAGGTTTCAATAAAGAAGATAACTTTGATTTGCGTTTACGTTTTCTTACACGAGACATTTTTAAATTGCAAATATATCCTGTGACGCCTTCACAGACCATGGTTACCAATAAACCAAATTTTTTAATTTTTTTAAGATTGTGTTTATAATCAGACAAGTCTCCTCTCCACAATATAATCCTTTCGTGTAGGAATAATTCTCTCTTTGGTTTGTACACTGTCAAAAACTTATCCTTCAAATATGAAATCACAGGTTTAATTTTATCTAGTCTCCTTTTGCAGTTTTCATTATTATTAAAATGCCAATATTTCCATATCTGTCAAAATCGTTCTTCAGTCATTGCATTGCCAAAAGTAGAAATCTCAACTAATGGATTGGTGGACCAGTAGTCATTTATTTCAATCCTTCTAACCAATCTCATTAATATAAGAAGACCAATGAATTTTTTCATTTCAATAATATTTGTATCAGTCCATTCTTTATCTCTATTAACGTTATTATTTGGATTGTTCTGATAATAGTATCTATTGGTTTCCTTAACGAATATATCTATAAAATCGTCTCCCATAATGAGCTCGAAGCAGGATTTTATATTAGTTAAATCTACAGATACTGTCTTTAATCCTGGTTGACCTAAAAAGTCAGGTAATTTTGATGTAAAATCACTTATTGTGCATTCGCTTTCCACGTCGGAATTATCGTCATCCGAACTATCGCCATTGAAACAATTTTGCAAAAAGACTCGTTGCACGGGTTTTGTACAAATATCACTTTCACTACCTCTATCACTATGATTAGATATTTCATCGTTCTCACTATCAGAGCCGATATATGAGAAAAGGTCTGAATATACTTCGTTGCTTCTTGTTCCAGCCATGATTATACGTTTTCTAATATACGAGATTCATGGTGGCCAATTCGCGTCAATATGGAGTAATACTACCCCACATATATATATATATATATATATATATATACACACATATACATATATATCTACATATATGCACGTATATCTCTACATATATACACGTATATCTATATATATATATATACATAGATAATTTTTCTTTTTCAATTGCGAAGGTTCGTATAACGTTTACTATTAATGATGGATTTTGTCGAACCTATTCTTGTCCTTAACTCCAAATAAGCATAAGATATCCAATTCAGTAAAAGCAGTTGCAGGTATCAATATCATCATACAGGTGTGAGCACCGTCAATTGTTGGATACACGTAAGTTACACCTTCTGTGGAAGCCTTAAGAAGTCCTTTTTTCTCTTCAACCTATTAAAAATCATCAAAACTTTTAGGAAAACATTATGATAGATTCTTTTTGTCACCTATAATATAATTTTTTATCATCTTTCATTTATATAAACGTTTTAACATAATAACTACCGAACATCTTACCACGTTTAAAAATATTTTTAAGCTTGTGTGTTGTGTGTATATGTATACATAAAAAATGTAAAAACAATCCATATTTTTATTTAATCGGAAAAATGAACTTTATAAATATGAATAAAACATTAAAAATGATTACTGAAATAACTGAACTTTTAAAAATATGTATAAAATAAGAAAGTAAATGTTAAAAGATGTCGACCAATGCCAACATAAATATATTTGGTAACATGTTGGTTGGTTTTGAAAATATGAAATAAATACCAAGAATTATACCTATGTAGGTACAAACGTTGTATAATGCCGTTACTAAATAATCAATAAAATCAAATAAAATCAATATAAATGAAATGGAAAACGTAAAATATGAATGTTTCTTACTTATTATTCTATTTCATACAACATTTCAATAATCATGTCAAAAATGACGGGGTACGATACCCACGATGATGGTCCTGGATTTGTTGGTATTAGGTTTTGTCAGGAATGTAATAATATGTTATATCCAAAGGAAGATAAGGAAAACAAAGTGCTTATGTATGCGGTTAGTATTCGTTAACCCAAAATCCAATAATGTATCATTAAAGAAACTAATGCAGAACTTAACCTTAAAATAATTACATTTACAGTGCAGAAATTGTGATTTTAAGCAGTTAGCCGATAGTAACTGTATATACGTAAACAAAATTATGCACGAAATTGAGTAAGTATTAATCCTTATCAATGCTACACGATTATATTAAATTATCTGTTATCACATAAATTTATGTTACGTTATGTCTTTTGTAATCTTAGTGAATTGACACACATCGTTGCTGATGTTATATCTGATCCTACTTTACCGAGAACAGAGGACCATCCATGTCCTAAATGTAATCACAGAGAAGCTGTATTTTTCCAAGCTCAAACCAGGAGAGCAGAAGAAGAAATGAGACTATATTACGTATGTACAAATCAACATTGTTCACATAGGTGGACAGAATGAATTTAACAATTTGAGTTATTAGAATCTAATTAATGAATATATTTCCATGAGATCTAATATAATATTATTGCTATACATAAGACTTGTATAATTCATAGTTATATATATTATATACATTATAAGATTTTGAACTTGTTATACATAATAAGATTTGTATTATTAATAGTTATAATATATAATAGTACATACATTATAGGATTTCGAACTTGTCATACTTAACGCTTATACAATTAATACTTATATATATAGTATATACATTTAATACTTTCTTCTTATGTATAACAAGTTACCTTACATTATCTTATATATTATCTTATATACAGTATATACACTTATTGGATTTATAACTTCTACTACATTAGAACTATTATTATGATCATCCTGGCAAATGATAGTAATACTCTTTTGTTATTAATTTAATTCTTTTGTAATGTATGATATTTTTCAAAACATTTGCCAGGATGAAGCGGGATTTTACAGAAAGTACACATGTATCCCGTTGAACTTCTTTTTTTCGCCGCACTGCATACTTTGCAGGCTCTTCTAAGATTTTTTTTGGCACCTTGTCCTATCATTTTACATACTTTATGCTTCTCCATGTCTGTGGACAAACTGCCTTCTGGATTATCTTCTGTAATTCTTCCTGTATTTGAAGTACCTATTCAAAAATTAACATTAATGAATGATATATATATGTGTATATATATCCTATGTCTCTATAGACATTTGACTTACTTGGTTGTTGCTCATCCATTTCCGTGGCAGAATTAAGTAATTCGTCAGCAACTTGTATTAGAAATTTTTCGAAGGATATATTTTTTTTTGATTCTTTCTTAAAAATTTGATATGCATTGAATAATGCACAATTAATTAAATATAATACACATTTTTTTGTCCATTTTCCAGTTTTGCGTAAAATTGAATAATATTTAAGATCCCGATCAGTCCAATCCATATCTTTCGTATATCTTTTACTTTCTATCACACAAGTTGGCATTTTCATTCTTTTCCTTGTTTTATGGCATTTACTCGCAATTATATTTGGAGAATGAATGGTGGATATCATATATAAAATGCTTTTTTTTCTTTTCCACGCTTGAATCAAGACATTATTCTTTCTGTAGGATTTGATTGCGTTGAACTTTAAGTCTAAATTTTTTAAACTATTAGGCACACTTTTATGTCTTACTAAAGTTCCACAAAAACCTGTTTGTTTCTTCAATAATTTCTGTGCCATTTTGATGCTATTGTAATAATTGTTTGTATACAAATGATGCCATAAATGTAAAAAAGGTTTCAATAAAGAAGATAACTTTGATTTGCGTTTACGTTTTCTTACACGAGACATTTTTAAATTGCAAATATATCCTGTGACGCCTTCACAGACCATGGTTACCAATAAACCAAATTTTTTAATTTTTTTAAGATTGTGTTTATAATCAGACAAGTCTCCTCTCCACAATATAATCCTTTCGTGTAGGAATAATTCTCTCTTTGGTTTGTACACTGTCAAAAACTTATCCTTCAAATATGAAATCACAGGTTTAATTTTATCTAGTCTCCTTTTGCAGTTTTCATTATTATTAAAATGCCAATATTTCCATATCTGTCAAAATCGTTCTTCAGTCATTGCATTGCCAAAAGTAGAAATCTCAACTAATGGATTGGTGGACCAGTAGTCATTTATTTCAATCCTTCTAACCAATCTCATTAATATAAGAAGACCAATGAATTTTTTCATTTCAATAATATTTGTATCAGTCCATTCTTTATCTCTATTAACGTTATTATTTGGATTGTTCTGATAATAGTATCTATTGGTTTCCTTAACGAATATATCTATAAAATCGTCTCCCATAATGAGCTCGAAGCAGGATTTTATATTAGTTAAATCTACAGATACTGTCTTTAATCCTGGTTGACCTAAAAAGTCAGGTAATTTTGATGTAAAATCACTTATTGTGCATTCGCTTTCCACGTCGGAATTATCGTCATCCGAACTATCGCCATTGAAACAATTTTGCAAAAAGACTCGTTGCACGGGTTTTGTACAAATATCACTTTCACTACCTCTATCACTATGATTAGATATTTCATCGTTCTCACTATCAGAGCCGATATATGAGAAAAGGTCTGAATATACTTCGTTGCTTCTTGTTCCAGCCATGATTATACGTTTTCTAATATACGAGATTCATGGTGGCCAATTCGCGTCAATATGGAGTAATACTACCCCACATATATATATATATATATATATATATATATATATATATATATATATACATATATATATATATATATATATATATATATATATATATATATACACACATATACATATATATCTACATATATGCACGTATATCTCTACATATATACACGTATATCTATATATATATATATACATAGATAATTTTTCTTTTTCAATTGCGAAGGTTCGTATAACGTTTACTATTAATGATGGATTTTGTCGAACCTATTCTTGTCCTTAACTCCAAATAAGCATAAGATATCCAATTCAGTAAAAGCAGTTGCAGGTATCAATATCATCATACAGGTGTGAGCACCGTCAATTGTTGGATACACGTAAGTTACACCTTCTGTGGAAGCCTTAAGAAGTCCTTTTTTCTCTTCAACCTATTAAAAATCATCAAAACTTTTAGGAAAACATTATGATAGATTCTTTTTGTCACCTATAATATAATTTTTTATCATCTTTCATTTATATAAACGTTTTAACATAATAACTACCGAACATCTTACCACGTTTAAAAATATTTTTAAGCTTGTGTGTTGTGTGTATATGTATACATAAAAAATGTAAAAACAATCCATATTTTTATTTAATCGGAAAAATGAACTTTATAAATATGAATAAAACATTAAAAATGATTACTGAAATAACTGAACTTTTAAAAATATGTATAAAATAAGAAAGTAAATGTTAAAAGATGTCGACCAATGCCAACATAAATATATTTGGTAACATGTTGGTTGGTTTTGAAAATATGAAATAAATACCAAGAATTATACCTATGTAGGTACAAACGTTGTATAATGCCGTTACTAAATAATCAATAAAATCAAATAAAATCAATATAAATGAAATGGAAAACGTAAAATATGAATGTTTCTTACTTATTATTCTATTTCATACAACATTTCAATAATCATGTCAAAAATGACGGGGTACGATACCCACGATGATGGTCCTGGATTTGTTGGTATTAGGTTTTGTCAGGAATGTAATAATATGTTATATCCAAAGGAAGATAAGGAAAACAAAGTGCTTATGTATGCGGTTAGTATTCGTTAACCCAAAATCCAATAATGTATCATTAAAGAAACTAATGCAGAACTTAACCTTAAAATAATTACATTTACAGTGCAGAAATTGTGATTTTAAGCAGTTAGCCGATAGTAACTGTATATACGTAAACAAAATTATGCACGAAATTGAGTAAGTATTAATCCTTATCAATGCTACACGATTATATTAAATTATCTGTTATCACATAAATTTATGTTACGTTATGTCTTTTGTAATCTTAGTGAATTGACACACATCGTTGCTGATGTTATATCTGATCCTACTTTACCGAGAACAGAGGACCATCCATGTCCTAAATGTAATCACAGAGAAGCTGTATTTTTCCAAGCTCAAACCAGGAGAGCAGAAGAAGAAATGAGACTATATTACGTATGTACAAATCAACATTGTTCACATAGGTGGACAGAATGAATTTAACAATTTGAGTTATTAGAATCTAATTAATGAATATATTTCCATGAGATCTAATATAATATTATTGCTATACATAAGACTTGTATAATTCATAGTTATATATATTATATACATTATAAGATTTTGAACTTGTTATACATAATAAGATTTGTATTATTAATAGTTATAATATATAATAGTACATACATTATAGGATTTCGAACTTGTCATACTTAACGCTTATACAATTAATACTTATATATATAGTATATACATTTAATACTTTCTTCTTATGTATAACAAGTTACCTTACATTATCTTATATATTATCTTATATACAGTATATACACTTATTGGATTTATAACTTCTACTACATTAGAACTATTATTATGATCATCCTGGCAAATGATAGTAATACTCTTTTGTTATTAATTTAATTCTTTTGTAATGTATGATATTTTTCAAAACATTTGCCAGGATGAAGCGGGATTTTACAGAAAGTACACATGTATCCCGTTGAACTTCTTTTTTTCGCCGCACTGCATACTTTGCAGGCTCTTCTAAGATTTTTTTTGGCACCTTGTCCTATCATTTTACATACTTTATGCTTCTCCATGTCTGTGGACAAACTGCCTTCTGGATTATCTTCTGTAATTCTTCCTGTATTTGAAGTACCTATTCAAAAATTAACATTAATGAATGATATATATATGTGTATATATATCCTATGTCTCTATAGACATTTGACTTACTTGGTTGTTGCTCATCCATTTCCGTGGCAGAATTAAGTAATTCGTCAGCAACTTGTATTAGAAATTTTTCGAAGGATATATTTTTTTTTGATTCTTTCTTAAAAATTTGATATGCATTGAATAATGCACAATTAATTAAATATAATACACATTTTTTTGTCCATTTTCCAGTTTTGCGTAAAATTGAATAATATTTAAGATCCCGATCAGTCCAATCCATATCTTTCGTATATCTTTTACTTTCTATCACACAAGTTGGCATTTTCATTCTTTTCCTTGTTTTATGGCATTTACTCGCAATTATATTTGGAGAATGAATGGTGGATATCATATATAAAATGCTTTTTTTTCTTTTCCACGCTTGAATCAAGACATTATTCTTTCTGTAGGATTTGATTGCGTTGAACTTTAAGTCTAAATTTTTTAAACTATTAGGCACACTTTTATGTCTTACTAAAGTTCCACAAAAACCTGTTTGTTTCTTCAATAATTTCTGTGCCATTTTGATGCTATTGTAATAATTGTTTGTATACAAATGATGCCATAAATGTAAAAAAGGTTTCAATAAAGAAGATAACTTTGATTTGCGTTTACGTTTTCTTACACGAGACATTTTTAAATTGCAAATATATCCTGTGACGCCTTCACAGACCATGGTTACCAATAAACCAAATTTTTTAATTTTTTTAAGATTGTGTTTATAATCAGACAAGTCTCCTCTCCACAATATAATCCTTTCGTGTAGGAATAATTCTCTCTTTGGTTTGTACACTGTCAAAAACTTATCCTTCAAATATGAAATCACAGGTTTAATTTTATCTAGTCTCCTTTTGCAGTTTTCATTATTATTAAAATGCCAATATTTCCATATCTGTCAAAATCGTTCTTCAGTCATTGCATTGCCAAAAGTAGAAATCTCAACTAATGGATTGGTGGACCAGTAGTCATTTATTTCAATCCTTCTAACCAATCTCATTAATATAAGAAGACCAATGAATTTTTTCATTTCAATAATATTTGTATCAGTCCATTCTTTATCTCTATTAACGTTATTATTTGGATTGTTCTGATAATAGTATCTATTGGTTTCCTTAACGAATATATCTATAAAATCGTCTCCCATAATGAGCTCGAAGCAGGATTTTATATTAGTTAAATCTACAGATACTGTCTTTAATCCTGGTTGACCTAAAAAGTCAGGTAATTTTGATGTAAAATCACTTATTGTGCATTCGCTTTCCACGTCGGAATTATCGTCATCCGAACTATCGCCATTGAAACAATTTTGCAAAAAGACTCGTTGCACGGGTTTTGTACAAATATCACTTTCACTACCTCTATCACTATGATTAGATATTTCATCGTTCTCACTATCAGAGCCGATATATGAGAAAAGGTCTGAATATACTTCGTTGCTTCTTGTTCCAGCCATGATTATACGTTTTCTAATATACGAGATTCATGGTGGCCAATTCGCGTCAATATGGAGTAATACTACCCCACATATATATATATATATATATATATATATATACACACATATACATATATATCTACATATATGCACGTATATCTCTACATATATACACGTATATCTATATATATATATATACATAGATAATTTTTCTTTTTCAATTGCGAAGGTTCGTATAACGTTTACTATTAATGATGGATTTTGTCGAACCTATTCTTGTCCTTAACTCCAAATAAGCATAAGATATCCAATTCAGTAAAAGCAGTTGCAGGTATCAATATCATCATACAGGTGTGAGCACCGTCAATTGTTGGATACACGTAAGTTACACCTTCTGTGGAAGCCTTAAGAAGTCCTTTTTTCTCTTCAACCTATTAAAAATCATCAAAACTTTTAGGAAAACATTATGATAGATTCTTTTTGTCACCTATAATATAATTTTTTATCATCTTTCATTTATATAAACGTTTTAACATAATAACTACCGAACATCTTACCACGTTTAAAAATATTTTTAAGCTTGTGTGTTGTGTGTATATGTATACATAAAAAATGTAAAAACAATCCATATTTTTATTTAATCGGAAAAATGAACTTTATAAATATGAATAAAACATTAAAAATGATTACTGAAATAACTGAACTTTTAAAAATATGTATAAAATAAGAAAGTAAATGTTAAAAGATGTCGACCAATGCCAACATAAATATATTTGGTAACATGTTGGTTGGTTTTGAAAATATGAAATAAATACCAAGAATTATACCTATGTAGGTACAAACGTTGTATAATGCCGTTACTAAATAATCAATAAAATCAAATAAAATCAATATAAATGAAATGGAAAACGTAAAATATGAATGTTTCTTACTTATTATTCTATTTCATACAACATTTCAATAATCATGTCAAAAATGACGGGGTACGATACCCACGATGATGGTCCTGGATTTGTTGGTATTAGGTTTTGTCAGGAATGTAATAATATGTTATATCCAAAGGAAGATAAGGAAAACAAAGTGCTTATGTATGCGGTTAGTATTCGTTAACCCAAAATCCAATAATGTATCATTAAAGAAACTAATGCAGAACTTAACCTTAAAATAATTACATTTACAGTGCAGAAATTGTGATTTTAAGCAGTTAGCCGATAGTAACTGTATATACGTAAACAAAATTATGCACGAAATTGAGTAAGTATTAATCCTTATCAATGCTACACGATTATATTAAATTATCTGTTATCACATAAATTTATGTTACGTTATGTCTTTTGTAATCTTAGTGAATTGACACACATCGTTGCTGATGTTATATCTGATCCTACTTTACCGAGAACAGAGGACCATCCATGTCCTAAATGTAATCACAGAGAAGCTGTATTTTTCCAAGCTCAAACCAGGAGAGCAGAAGAAGAAATGAGACTATATTACGTATGTACAAATCAACATTGTTCACATAGGTGGACAGAATGAATTTAACAATTTGAGTTATTAGAATCTAATTAATGAATATATTTCCATGAGATCTAATATAATATTATTGCTATACATAAGACTTGTATAATTCATAGTTATATATATTATATACATTATAAGATTTTGAACTTGTTATACATAATAAGATTTGTATTATTAATAGTTATAATATATAATAGTACATACATTATAGGATTTCGAACTTGTCATACTTAACGCTTATACAATTAATACTTATATATATAGTATATACATTTAATACTTTCTTCTTATGTATAACAAGTTACCTTACATTATCTTATATATTATCTTATATACAGTATATACACTTATTGGATTTATAACTTCTACTACATTAGAACTATTATTATGATCATCCTGGCAAATGATAGTAATACTCTTTTGTTATTAATTTAATTCTTTTGTAATGTATGATATTTTTCAAAACATTTGCCAGGATGAAGCGGGATTTTACAGAAAGTACACATGTATCCCGTTGAACTTCTTTTTTTCGCCGCACTGCATACTTTGCAGGCTCTTCTAAGATTTTTTTTGGCACCTTGTCCTATCATTTTACATACTTTATGCTTCTCCATGTCTGTGGACAAACTGCCTTCTGGATTATCTTCTGTAATTCTTCCTGTATTTGAAGTACCTATTCAAAAATTAACATTAATGAATGATATATATATGTGTATATATATCCTATGTCTCTATAGACATTTGACTTACTTGGTTGTTGCTCATCCATTTCCGTGGCAGAATTAAGTAATTCGTCAGCAACTTGTATTAGAAATTTTTCGAAGGATATATTTTTTTTTGATTCTTTCTTAAAAATTTGATATGCATTGAATAATGCACAATTAATTAAATATAATACACATTTTTTTGTCCATTTTCCAGTTTTGCGTAAAATTGAATAATATTTAAGATCCCGATCAGTCCAATCCATATCTTTCGTATATCTTTTACTTTCTATCACACAAGTTGGCATTTTCATTCTTTTCCTTGTTTTATGGCATTTACTCGCAATTATATTTGGAGAATGAATGGTGGATATCATATATAAAATGCTTTTTTTTCTTTTCCACGCTTGAATCAAGACATTATTCTTTCTGTAGGATTTGATTGCGTTGAACTTTAAGTCTAAATTTTTTAAACTATTAGGCACACTTTTATGTCTTACTAAAGTTCCACAAAAACCTGTTTGTTTCTTCAATAATTTCTGTGCCATTTTGATGCTATTGTAATAATTGTTTGTATACAAATGATGCCATAAATGTAAAAAAGGTTTCAATAAAGAAGATAACTTTGATTTGCGTTTACGTTTTCTTACACGAGACATTTTTAAATTGCAAATATATCCTGTGACGCCTTCACAGACCATGGTTACCAATAAACCAAATTTTTTAATTTTTTTAAGATTGTGTTTATAATCAGACAAGTCTCCTCTCCACAATATAATCCTTTCGTGTAGGAATAATTCTCTCTTTGGTTTGTACACTGTCAAAAACTTATCCTTCAAATATGAAATCACAGGTTTAATTTTATCTAGTCTCCTTTTGCAGTTTTCATTATTATTAAAATGCCAATATTTCCATATCTGTCAAAATCGTTCTTCAGTCATTGCATTGCCAAAAGTAGAAATCTCAACTAATGGATTGGTGGACCAGTAGTCATTTATTTCAATCCTTCTAACCAATCTCATTAATATAAGAAGACCAATGAATTTTTTCATTTCAATAATATTTGTATCAGTCCATTCTTTATCTCTATTAACGTTATTATTTGGATTGTTCTGATAATAGTATCTATTGGTTTCCTTAACGAATATATCTATAAAATCGTCTCCCATAATGAGCTCGAAGCAGGATTTTATATTAGTTAAATCTACAGATACTGTCTTTAATCCTGGTTGACCTAAAAAGTCAGGTAATTTTGATGTAAAATCACTTATTGTGCATTCGCTTTCCACGTCGGAATTATCGTCATCCGAACTATCGCCATTGAAACAATTTTGCAAAAAGACTCGTTGCACGGGTTTTGTACAAATATCACTTTCACTACCTCTATCACTATGATTAGATATTTCATCGTTCTCACTATCAGAGCCGATATATGAGAAAAGGTCTGAATATACTTCGTTGCTTCTTGTTCCAGCCATGATTATACGTTTTCTAATATACGAGATTCATGGTGGCCAATTCGCGTCAATATGGAGTAATACTACCCCACATATATATATATATATATATATATATATATATATATATATATACACACATATACATATATATCTACATATATGCACGTATATCTCTACATATATACACGTATATCTATATATATATATATACATAGATAATTTTTCTTTTTCAATTGCGAAGGTTCGTATAACGTTTACTATTAATGATGGATTTTGTCGAACCTATTCTTGTCCTTAACTCCAAATAAGCATAAGATATCCAATTCAGTAAAAGCAGTTGCAGGTATCAATATCATCATACAGGTGTGAGCACCGTCAATTGTTGGATACACGTAAGTTACACCTTCTGTGGAAGCCTTAAGAAGTCCTTTTTTCTCTTCAACCTATTAAAAATCATCAAAACTTTTAGGAAAACATTATGATAGATTCTTTTTGTCACCTATAATATAATTTTTTATCATCTTTCATTTATATAAACGTTTTAACATAATAACTACCGAACATCTTACCACGTTTAAAAATATTTTTAAGCTTGTGTGTTGTGTGTATATGTATACATAAAAAATGTAAAAACAATCCATATTTTTATTTAATCGGAAAAATGAACTTTATAAATATGAATAAAACATTAAAAATGATTACTGAAATAACTGAACTTTTAAAAATATGTATAAAATAAGAAAGTAAATGTTAAAAGATGTCGACCAATGCCAACATAAATATATTTGGTAACATGTTGGTTGGTTTTGAAAATATGAAATAAATACCAAGAATTATACCTATGTAGGTACAAACGTTGTATAATGCCGTTACTAAATAATCAATAAAATCAAATAAAATCAATATAAATGAAATGGAAAACGTAAAATATGAATGTTTCTTACTTATTATTCTATTTCATACAACATTTCAATAATCATGTCAAAAATGACGGGGTACGATACCCACGATGATGGTCCTGGATTTGTTGGTATTAGGTTTTGTCAGGAATGTAATAATATGTTATATCCAAAGGAAGATAAGGAAAACAAAGTGCTTATGTATGCGGTTAGTATTCGTTAACCCAAAATCCAATAATGTATCATTAAAGAAACTAATGCAGAACTTAACCTTAAAATAATTACATTTACAGTGCAGAAATTGTGATTTTAAGCAGTTAGCCGATAGTAACTGTATATACGTAAACAAAATTATGCACGAAATTGAGTAAGTATTAATCCTTATCAATGCTACACGATTATATTAAATTATCTGTTATCACATAAATTTATGTTACGTTATGTCTTTTGTAATCTTAGTGAATTGACACACATCGTTGCTGATGTTATATCTGATCCTACTTTACCGAGAACAGAGGACCATCCATGTCCTAAATGTAATCACAGAGAAGCTGTATTTTTCCAAGCTCAAACCAGGAGAGCAGAAGAAGAAATGAGACTATATTACGTATGTACAAATCAACATTGTTCACATAGGTGGACAGAATGAATTTAACAATTTGAGTTATTAGAATCTAATTAATGAATATATTTCCATGAGATCTAATATAATATTATTGCTATACATAAGACTTGTATAATTCATAGTTATATATATTATATACATTATAAGATTTTGAACTTGTTATACATAATAAGATTTGTATTATTAATAGTTATAATATATAATAGTACATACATTATAGGATTTCGAACTTGTCATACTTAACGCTTATACAATTAATACTTATATATATAGTATATACATTTAATACTTTCTTCTTATGTATAACAAGTTACCTTACATTATCTTATATATTATCTTATATACAGTATATACACTTATTGGATTTATAACTTCTACTACATTAGAACTATTATTATGATCATCCTGGCAAATGATAGTAATACTCTTTTGTTATTAATTTAATTCTTTTGTAATGTATGATATTTTTCAAAACATTTGCCAGGATGAAGCGGGATTTTACAGAAAGTACACATGTATCCCGTTGAACTTCTTTTTTTCGCCGCACTGCATACTTTGCAGGCTCTTCTAAGATTTTTTTTGGCACCTTGTCCTATCATTTTACATACTTTATGCTTCTCCATGTCTGTGGACAAACTGCCTTCTGGATTATCTTCTGTAATTCTTCCTGTATTTGAAGTACCTATTCAAAAATTAACATTAATGAATGATATATATATGTGTATATATATCCTATGTCTCTATAGACATTTGACTTACTTGGTTGTTGCTCATCCATTTCCGTGGCAGAATTAAGTAATTCGTCAGCAACTTGTATTAGAAATTTTTCGAAGGATATATTTTTTTTTGATTCTTTCTTAAAAATTTGATATGCATTGAATAATGCACAATTAATTAAATATAATACACATTTTTTTGTCCATTTTCCAGTTTTGCGTAAAATTGAATAATATTTAAGATCCCGATCAGTCCAATCCATATCTTTCGTATATCTTTTACTTTCTATCACACAAGTTGGCATTTTCATTCTTTTCCTTGTTTTATGGCATTTACTCGCAATTATATTTGGAGAATGAATGGTGGATATCATATATAAAATGCTTTTTTTTCTTTTCCACGCTTGAATCAAGACATTATTCTTTCTGTAGGATTTGATTGCGTTGAACTTTAAGTCTAAATTTTTTAAACTATTAGGCACACTTTTATGTCTTACTAAAGTTCCACAAAAACCTGTTTGTTTCTTCAATAATTTCTGTGCCATTTTGATGCTATTGTAATAATTGTTTGTATACAAATGATGCCATAAATGTAAAAAAGGTTTCAATAAAGAAGATAACTTTGATTTGCGTTTACGTTTTCTTACACGAGACATTTTTAAATTGCAAATATATCCTGTGACGCCTTCACAGACCATGGTTACCAATAAACCAAATTTTTTAATTTTTTTAAGATTGTGTTTATAATCAGACAAGTCTCCTCTCCACAATATAATCCTTTCGTGTAGGAATAATTCTCTCTTTGGTTTGTACACTGTCAAAAACTTATCCTTCAAATATGAAATCACAGGTTTAATTTTATCTAGTCTCCTTTTGCAGTTTTCATTATTATTAAAATGCCAATATTTCCATATCTGTCAAAATCGTTCTTCAGTCATTGCATTGCCAAAAGTAGAAATCTCAACTAATGGATTGGTGGACCAGTAGTCATTTATTTCAATCCTTCTAACCAATCTCATTAATATAAGAAGACCAATGAATTTTTTCATTTCAATAATATTTGTATCAGTCCATTCTTTATCTCTATTAACGTTATTATTTGGATTGTTCTGATAATAGTATCTATTGGTTTCCTTAACGAATATATCTATAAAATCGTCTCCCATAATGAGCTCGAAGCAGGATTTTATATTAGTTAAATCTACAGATACTGTCTTTAATCCTGGTTGACCTAAAAAGTCAGGTAATTTTGATGTAAAATCACTTATTGTGCATTCGCTTTCCACGTCGGAATTATCGTCATCCGAACTATCGCCATTGAAACAATTTTGCAAAAAGACTTGTTGCACGGGTTTTGTACAAATATCACTTTCACTACCTCTATCACTATGATTAGATATTTCATCGTTCTCACTATCAGAGCCGATATATGAGAAAAGGTCTGAATATACTTCGTTGCTTCTTGTTCCAGCCATGATTATACGTTTTCTAATATACGAGATTCATGGTGGCCAATTCGCGTCAATATGGAGTAATACTACCCCACATATATATATATATATATATATATATATATATATATATATATATACACACATATACATATATATCTACATATATGCACGTATATCTCTACATATATACACGTATATCTATATATATATATATACATAGATAATTTTTCTTTTTCAATTGCGAAGGTTCGTATAACGTTTACTATTAATGATGGATTTTGTCGAACCTATTCTTGTCCTTAACTCCAAATAAGCATAAGATATCCAATTCAGTAAAAGCAGTTGCAGGTATCAATATCATCATACAGGTGTGAGCACCGTCAATTGTTGGATACACGTAAGTTACACCTTCTGTGGAAGCCTTAAGAAGTCCTTTTTTCTCTTCAACCTATTAAAAATCATCAAAACTTTTAGGAAAACATTATGATAGATTCTTTTTGTCACCTATAATATAATTTTTTATCATCTTTCATTTATATAAACGTTTTAACATAATAACTACCGAACATCTTACCACGTTTAAAAATATTTTTAAGCTTGTGTGTTGTGTGTATATGTATACATAAAAAATGTAAAAACAATCCATATTTTTATTTAATCGGAAAAATGAACTTTATAAATATGAATAAAACATTAAAAATGATTACTGAAATAACTGAACTTTTAAAAATATGTATAAAATAAGAAAGTAAATGTTAAAAGATGTCGACCAATGCCAACATAAATATATTTGGTAACATGTTGGTTGGTTTTGAAAATATGAAATAAATACCAAGAATTATACCTATGTAGGTACAAACGTTGTATAATGCCGTTACTAAATAATCAATAAAATCAAATAAAATCAATATAAATGAAATGGAAAACGTAAAATATGAATGTTTCTTACTTATTATTCTATTTCATACAACATTTCAATAATCATGTCAAAAATGACGGGGTACGATACCCACGATGATGGTCCTGGATTTGTTGGTATTAGGTTTTGTCAGGAATGTAATAATATGTTATATCCAAAGGAAGATAAGGAAAACAAAGTGCTTATGTATGCGGTTAGTATTCGTTAACCCAAAATCCAATAATGTATCATTAAAGAAACTAATGCAGAACTTAACCTTAAAATAATTACATTTACAGTGCAGAAATTGTGATTTTAAGCAGTTAGCCGATAGTAACTGTATATACGTAAACAAAATTATGCACGAAATTGAGTAAGTATTAATCCTTATCAATGCTACACGATTATATTAAATTATCTGTTATCACATAAATTTATGTTACGTTATGTCTTTTGTAATCTTAGTGAATTGACACACATCGTTGCTGATGTTATATCTGATCCTACTTTACCGAGAACAGAGGACCATCCATGTCCTAAATGTAATCACAGAGAAGCTGTATTTTTCCAAGCTCAAACCAGGAGAGCAGAAGAAGAAATGAGACTATATTACGTATGTACAAATCAACATTGTTCACATAGGTGGACAGAATGAATTTAACAATTTGAGTTATTAGAATCTAATTAATGAATATATTTCCATGAGATCTAATATAATATTATTGCTATACATAAGACTTGTATAATTCATAGTTATATATATTATATACATTATAAGATTTTGAACTTGTTATACATAATAAGATTTGTATTATTAATAGTTATAATATATAATAGTACATACATTATAGGATTTCGAACTTGTCATACTTAACGCTTATACAATTAATACTTATATATATAGTATATACATTTAATACTTTCTTCTTATGTATAACAAGTTACCTTACATTATCTTATATATTATCTTATATACAGTATATACACTTATTGGATTTATAACTTCTACTACATTAGAACTATTATTATGATCATCCTGGCAAATGATAGTAATACTCTTTTGTTATTAATTTAATTCTTTTGTAATGTATGATATTTTTCAAAACATTTGCCAGGATGAAGCGGGATTTTACAGAAAGTACACATGTATCCCGTTGAACTTCTTTTTTTCGCCGCACTGCATACTTTGCAGGCTCTTCTAAGATTTTTTTTGGCACCTTGTCCTATCATTTTACATACTTTATGCTTCTCCATGTCTGTGGACAAACTGCCTTCTGGATTATCTTCTGTAATTCTTCCTGTATTTGAAGTACCTATTCAAAAATTAACATTAATGAATGATATATATATGTGTATATATATCCTATGTCTCTATAGACATTTGACTTACTTGGTTGTTGCTCATCCATTTCTGTGGCAGAATTAAGTGTTGTACGAATGACCATCTACAAAATTAACAGCGAAAGAACCGCTAAAGGCACCTACTCCGTATACCGTCACTTCAAAATATGTCACGTTCGCGCTCACAAAAACGGATGAAACCACACTTTGCGGGTACACGATCCCACGCACGGAACATCCGAAACTCGCCATATTGGAAACTTCGCTCGGACGAGTATTTAAACCAAAAACAAAGACCACGGTTGAAAATTTGGACTTCTTCGGACTTTATCACCGGACGAAACAGCCTACACATTCATGAAGCAACCAGGTGTTACGTCACCCAGTGTCAAAAGACTATAAAATACATAAGTTCCGCAAGAGCAAACGAACAATCATTAATTTTAAAGCTAGGATAAGAGAACTTGTAACTCATACTTTATTTTTTATACTTTATTCTACTAACATTATTATATATCACAATCCTCGTGCCCGCTATATAGGGAGTCAATTATTACATCAACTAACGATAATGTTAATACATATTTAGCATAAGGCATTTATAATAATAACGGGGACATCTTACATTAAGCGTATAATACTACTTTATGTATAAATTTGGCAACTATGCATTCCTGGAAAAAACCCGCGCTACGTGACTTCCAGTGCGTCGGTTTTCCACCTGATAGAAATTTGGCTTCGGCGCATTACGGAAAACTACACGCTACGTGACCTACGCCACATGGTTCTTCGCCAAGGTTAGTGCATACGTGCGAACAGCTGACGCCAAGGGCATGCCGACGAGACGACTCGCTATCCCCACCATCAGCAGGAGCGCGCTTGAGTTCTGCGCGCGCGAGCAGCTCATTCGGGCCATCAGTGGGGATCTCGCCAGCCAATCAGCACCATCCTACGGTCGAGTCGCCGACGCCGATCCGTCGCCGCTAGGACCCGCATAAAAGGAGCAACAGAGCCGCTCCACGTTGGATTTTACATCGAGACACCGAACAGTCAACATTATTGCACTCATTTATACACTTTGTTAAACATACTTTATTAAAATAAATAATTGTTAAGTTAATATGGGACACTAAGCTCTCTGAGTAATTTCCCCGGTCACATCGTATTAGCGATACAGGTATCTACAGGTATCTACAGGTACCTACGTACACCAAGACGTGTGGTCGACAAATTCTTAAACCATTCCTTAAATCCTAGAACTATCGGGGCGTACGAATCGCCCAAGTCCTACTCTACAAGACGCAAAGCCTTCACTCTTCCGACCAAAACCTCCATGCCGAGGACACATCGAGGTGGACGGAAACATTATTATCGCCGTCTGCTGCAATCTTACTATACAGGAGTAAACTATCAACACATATTGGGGATAGGACAAAACGCGTGTAAGCCGGTGAATCAAATCGCGACGTCTAAAACGTGTAAGCCGATAACTACTACCGCAACGCCAGGAACGTGCCAAGCCACGGTCAATCCGCGCATTACGCCGCACTCAACGCAACAAAGCACTAGTAAAACGAAAGACGACGGAAAATCTACATGGGTATTCCCCGACAACCGACAGCCAGGAACAATCACGGTGGGGTATCGCCTAATTCGAATAAGCTGCCCGAAGGCCGTTTACCACTTGGAACAGCTTCCTGTCGGCGACCCACGGACTAAACGGTATCTAGTCCACATGATAAAGGAAGAATAAGCAACATGCGGTAAACGTCATCAAACGTTCAAAGTGACCTATCGTTACGGCATCCCAGGCTAAGAACTGCGCGTAGCAGGGTACAGCCAAAAGGCGTAAAATCCCGTAAAAAGCAGGAGCTCCTCTCAATTAAAGATTAGACTTTTTTTTTTTGAGGCCCGTGCGGCACGGGACGTAACACAATAATGTGATGATAATAATGATGACAATAATGTGACGATAATAATGATGATAATAATGTGATAATAATAATGATAACAATAATGTGATGATAATAATGATGATAATAATATGACGAAAATAATGATAATAATAATGTGATGATAATATTGATGATAATAATGTGAAGATAATAAAGTTGATAATAATGTGATGATAATAATTTGAATGTAATAATGATGATAATAATGTGACGATAATAAAGTTGATAATAATGTGACGATAATAATGAAGATAATAATGTAAATGAAATAATGATAATAATGTGACGATGACTATGGTGAAAATAGTGTGATGATAATAATGATGATAATAATATGACGGAAATAATGATAATAGTGATGATAATAATGTGAATGTATTAACGATGATAATAATGTGCCGATAATAATGATGATAATAATGTGACGGTAATAATGATGATAATAATGTGACGATAATAAAGCTGATAATAATGTGAAGATAATAGTGTTGATAATAATGTGAATGTGATAATGATGATAATAATGTGTCGACAATAATGATGATAATGTGATGATAATAATGATGATAATAATATGACGAAAATAATGATAATAATAATGTGATGATAATATTGATGATAATAATGTGAAGATAATAAAGTTGATAATAATGTGATGATAATAATTTGAATGTAATAATGATGATAATAATGTGACGATAATAAAGTTGATAATAATGTGACGAAATAATGATGATAATGTGTCGATAATAATGATGATAATAATGTGACGATATAAATGGTGATAATAATGTGATGATAATAATGATGATAATAATATGATGGAAATAATGATAATAATAATGTGATGATAATATTGGTGATAATAATGTGAATGTATTAACGATGATTATAATGTGACGATAATAATGATGATAATAATGTTACGGTAATAAAGATGATAAAAATGTGACGAAAATAATTATGATAATAATGTAACGATAACAATGATGATAAAAATTTGAATGTAATAATGATGATATCAATGATTACAATAATGTGACTGTAATAATGATGATAATAACGTGACGATAATAATGATGATAATAATGTGAATGTAATAATGAAGATAATAATGTGAATGTACTAATGATGATAAAAATGTGTCGACAATAATGATGATGATAATGTAACGATAATAATGTCGATAATAATTTCCATGAAATAATGATGATAATAATGTGACGATACTAATGGTGATAATTATGTGTCGATAATAATGATGGAAATAATGTGACGATAATAATGATGATAATAATGTGACGATAATAAAGATGATAATAATGTGTCGATAATAATGATGATAAAAAGTAACGATAACAATGATGATAATAATTTGAATGTAATATTGACGATAATAATGATTACAATAATGTGACTGTAATAATGATGATAATAATGTGATGATAATAGTGATGATAATAATGTGAATGTAATAATGATGATAATAATGTGACGATAATAATGATAATAATAATTTGAATGTAATTATGATGATAATAATAATGACAATAATGTCACCGTAATTATGATGAAAATAATGTGACGATAATAAAGATGATAATTATGGGTCGATAATAATAATGCAAATAATGTGACGATAATAATGATGTTAATAATTTGAATGTAATAATGACAATAATAATGATGACAATAATGTGACGGTAATAATGATGATATTAATGTGACGAAATAATGATGATATTGTGTCGATAATAATGATGATAATAATGATCATAATAAAGTGACGATAATAATGCTGATAATAATGTGACCATTATAATGGTGACAATAATGTGATGATAATAATGATGATAATAATGATTACAATAATGTGTCGATAATAAAGATGATAATAATGTGACGATAATAATGATGATAATTATGTGTCGATAATTATGATGGAACTAATGTGATGATAATAATGATGATAATAGTGTTACGATATAAATGATGATATAAATGTGATAAGACGCAACCCAGACGCGACCCAGACGCGATCCAGACGCAACCCAGACGCATTGGTTTCTAATAAACAAGGGTAAGGGTACCTAAGAATTTTCAACACGCGAGAAACGGACGCCGTAATAAAGATTCCGTCTATTAACTTAGAGGAATTCGATACGAGCGAAGCCGAACCCTTATCTACACTCAGAAATGATAAGGCAGCAGCCGAGCAGCTTCAAGTGCCCCGACTCCAGCCGGAGGACGCTAACAAAAACAAATCAACCAACGCTCCTTTGAAATTAGAAACTAAAATCGTAACGTAAACGCTGGATGTCGTCTCCTCTCCTACTTCTCTCCCTCCCTGCTCTACTACCATCACAATTAAGGCTTGTCGACGGATAGACGGGACGAACGGACGTTACGAAAAAACTTTACAGAGCATAAACCTCGACGACCTTAACTCCGAAGAAAAGGAGACTGCTAAAAATATGATAAAGGAATCAATAGATTTATTTTACTTAACCGGAAACAAACTAACTTATTCAGACGCCGTCACACACAAAATCGAGACTATAGATTCCATTCCAGTCAACGTCAGACAGTATCGATTTCCTCCGATCCACAAGGAGGAGATCAACAGACAGATAGACGATCTTCTCGAGTACGAAGTCATTAAGCCTTCCACCTCACCTTACTCTCCGCTTTGGATCGTACCTAAGAAACCGGACGCCTAGGGAAATAAGAGATGGCGTCTAGTCATCGACTATAGAATGCTGAATGAAAAAACGGTTAAAGACAGCTATCCGCTACCAAATATCACAGAGATCCTTGATCAATTAGGTAGTGCCAAATACTTTAGCACTTTTGATCTGGCATCAAGTTTTCATCAGATCGCGATGGACGAGGGGGACGCTTCGAAGACCGCTCTCTCAACACCATTCGGGCATTATGAATTTAAACGCATGCCCTTCGGTCTAAAAAACACCCCATCCACCTTCCAACGCCTCATGAACTCCATCCTTGCGGGGTTGCAAGGGAACGAGCTTTTTGTCTATTTAGACGACATAGTCATTTACTCCAGCTCGTTAAAAGAACATTTAATCAAATATAGGAAACTCTGTTCGCGACTTAGAAAAGCGAATCTTAAACTCCAACCGGAGAAATGCAACCTGCTCCGGAAAGAGGTCGCGTATCTCGATCATATCATCAGTGCCGACGGAGTCAGACCGGACCCCAGCAAAATACAGGCAGTAGAAAATTTTCCTACTCCTAAAAACGCGAAAAATATAAAACAGATTCTCGGTTTGGCCGGATATTACAGGTGATTCATTCCTAACTTTTCGGGCTTGAGTAAGCCGCTTACGAGTCTTCTAAAAAAGGACATCCCATTCAAATGGGAAGATGTGCAAGAAAAATCGTTCCGATCACTTATAAAACTACTGTGCGAACAACCTCTCCTGCAGTTCCCTGATTTCTCGAGGCCCTTCTTAGTCACGACGGACGCCTCAGGTTTCGCGATAGGGGGAATTCTTAGCCAGGGAGAGATCGGCAAAGACCTACCAATAGTATATATGTCTAGGGTCTTGAATCAGGCCGAACAAAATTATTCGACAATTGAAAAGGAACTACTTGCTATTATCAACTCCGTGAACTATTTTAGACCATATCTTTACGGCCATAAATTCAGCCTGATTACAGACCATAGGCCTCTAGTGTGGCTAAACTCCGTCAAAGATCCGACGTCGAGATTAATCCGTTGGCGTCTTAAACTCGCCGAGTATGAATACGATATAGTGTACAAGGCCGGAAAACGGAATGTGAACGCTGACGCGCTATCGCGTAACCCGAACGTACCAGATAAACAAAGACTTCCTATCGCCGGAACGAGCTCGAGTGACGATGAAATTTATACCAGCCGTTCCAAACGACATACGAAAAACGAGAACAAAGACACGACAGACGAAACACAGAGACCAACAAAACTTTCGAACAATACCGAACCCGAAACGAAAACCGACGATAACAACGAAAGTGACAATATCGATTTCTCGCTCTATGACAGCAATATAATCGAAATAAAGGACAGGCTCATAATGCATAAGGGCAATATCGCGTTCTTTATCACCAAGATCGGAACTCCAATTGACAAAGGAGTCAGAGAATTGGCCGATCTGGGTAAACTACCGAGCATGACAGATATAACACTCGGTAGGGTGAAAGTAACAAAGCACGAAAGCAGGTATTTGATCGCATTACCCGTCCAAGAGAGAACTTCAGTAGCGATACAATTAGACACATTAGATGAAGCCTTGCATTCTCTCCTGGACGCGGCAATTGAACTAAATCTCAAAACAATAGCAATTACAAAGGATAATATAGGAGATATCGTCTGAACAGAAATCAGACGTAAAATACGTTCAATCTTCTCGGGGAGAGAAACAAAAATTATAATTCTGAAACACGAAATAGTAATCCCAAAGGAGATCGAACGTATCCAAATTATACATAACAACCACACCACCCCGATGGGAAGCCACAAGGGGGTAAACAAAACATATTGGCGAATCAGACAAAACAATTACTGGCCTAACATGAAGACGGACGTACAACTCTACATTCAAGGCTACCGAAGCTGCCAGACGAAGAAGCTTGTTAGGCAAAAAAACCAAATAACCAATGACACTCACAGACACGCCTGGGAGGGCATTTGACAAAATTTCAATGGACATCGTTGGCCCTATGCCAAAGACGAAACTCGACAATAATTACATTTTGACGATTCAAGATTTACTGACTAAATACTCGATAGGGATACCCCTTAAACAAGCTTCTTCCGTAGAGGTAGCGGACGCGTTCGTGATAAACCTTATTTGTAAATTCGGTAGCCCAAAAGGCATATTAACTGATCAAGGCACGGCATTTCTGTCAGAATTAATGAAAGCCGTGACCAAAAAATTCCGCATCGCACGGTACGAGACCACGGCATATCGTCCCCAGTCAAACGGCTCCATCGAAAGGTCGCACCACGTGTTGACAGAATACCTAAAGCATTTTATTAAAGATAATACTAATTGGGACGACTGGATTGATATCGCAATGTTCTCGTATAATACTAGTGTACATGAAGGAACCAGGTATACTCCACACGAACTTGTATTCGGTAAATTAGCAAGGGCACCCACAGACTCGACTTACAACGACCTACGCGACGAGACGTACGCACAATATTTGGCCGACCTTACAGAACAACTCGGAAAATCGCAGGAAGCCGCCAAGGCAAACCTTGAAGAAGCCAAGGCCCGGTCGAAAACTTATTACGATAAGAAACAGAAAGCGGTGTCCTTTGCTCCCGGAGACTCTGTGTACCTCCTGAAAGGTAAAATAAAAGGAAAGCTAGACGATCAATATGAGGGGCCATACAAAATTGTACGAATACTAATTAAAAATAATGTAGAAATAGAAACAAATAAAGGATCTCGAGTGGTCCATACCGACCGCTTAAAATTAAATAAGGCTAGTAAGTAAGGCAACGTACCTTCAGGACTCTACCTTACTGACACACGGTATTAAAACGCGCAGCATGGCGCTAGCGTAGAATTCGAGCCTCGAAGGTAGGTCGATAAGATGTATCCCCTCCATAGACGATATAAACCGCAACGCAGTGGTGAACGAACCATTTTGTACTCATCCACACTACAAACAACACATAGATTAAGCTCAAGATGAAGAACTTACACCTAGCAATATTACTTACCTTCATCAAGACTACGCGGACCCTAACTGGGTATGACTGTGGTGGACCAGCATTAAATGTTACAACATTCTCGCTTATGGACGTTTCGGAATGCGAGACGCCCGACCTCCAACCGACTCGAGAAGACAAATTCATCCAACTATTACAAGTGTCGGATTACCACCTCACTCGAGTAATACAGTGCAAAGTGAAAGTTGATAGAACAATCTACCACTGTGGGATGTACTCACACGTATCAATAGTTCACAACGGAAGGAGAGAATACACCCAGCCACTCACAAGAGAGATTTGCGAACAGGCTCACGCAACTGGAAGCCTCATGTTGGGACCCAACATGCTTATAACGGGGATCCAACGAAACAGCACGCACCTGCACAGCCTCACCATTAGCGGCTCAGTTGGTACGGACGGTACCTGCAAAGGATCGCAATATAGCGACCCTTACGGAACCTGGGACGACGTAGTAGTCCAAGCGTCAGTGGAAGTTATTCTCAGGGACTATTTTGCCCCAGTCACCGTTAAAACTAACAGAGTACACTTACTATCCGGAGCCACATGCGCCTACCAGGACGAAAAATGTGAAGATGAAGGAGGTACTGATAATTTCTGGACGACACAACCGACGGATAGCTGCGGATTCAGTGATTACGATGTGTTGTACGAAGGACCATCGACAAAGTTAACAGCAAAAGAACCGCTAAATGGACCTACGCTGTACACCGTCACATCGAAAGATGTCACGTTCGCACTCACAAAAACGGACGAAATCACACTTTGCGGGTACATGATCGCACGCACAGAACATCCAAAACTCGCCATACTGGAAACTTCCCCCGGACTTCGTCCGGTATTTAAACCGAAAACAAGGACTACAGTTGAAAATTTGGACATCTTCGCATACGTGAACTCAAAATTCGTATACGTTGAACGACATTTAAAAACGCAACTGACAGACTTATACGTCGACATAACTAGACAGAAGTGCGCACTCGAACGACAGGTACTTAAAAACGCCTTGTCGCTCGCGACTTTATCACCGGACGAAACAGCCTACACATTCATGAAACAACCAGGCTACATGGCAGTTATTGCCGGCGAAGTTATCCACTTCATCGAATGCACACCCGTAGAAGTAAAGGTGCGAAAAACCGAAGAATGTTACAAAGAGCTACCTATCACATATCGAAACAAATCCGTTTTTCTAACACCTAAGACGCGAATCATTACCAAAGAAGCCTCGCTAGCAAACTGTAACGAACTGCTACCACACATGTACCACCTGCATGGGACATGGTATCGTGTAACCCCCAAACTCGTAGAGACGGTATCACCACCGACGATCCAGCCGCTCACAAAACCACAATGGAGATATATCAGCCCACAACACCTGGCTACAAGTAGAATCTACTCATCTGAAGATCTTAATAAACTCAGATCACACATAATGGAACCAGCTGAAAAACCGGCGGTTTTAAACACACTACTAAGAGGCATGAGCGAACAACACATTCAAAAGGGGCAAATCTCGTTATACAATCTTATGGACGAGGAATCGCTCGACAAAATCGCTCAAAGCACAGGACGCCGACTATGGGGAGCATTCATCACATTCGGCTCCGCCAGTGCTGGAGTGATGGCAGTTTTTATGATTCTCCGACTGATAAAATACGTCGCGGACACGGTAATCCACGGATACGCATTGCACAGAATTTACGGTTGGAGCCTGCACTTAATAGGGGCTTTATGGGGCTCCCAATCAAACCTCTTATTGCACTTCACGAAACCGACAACGAGGAAGGAACAGAACGAACCCGTTGAAACATCGCCGGTGGCAGAACAAAACGGAGAACAAAGGTCAACAACACCCACCTTCACTTCCCTAAACAAATTCCTACAGGATGAAGCACCGTCCAAAATGTACGTCTAATTACGAGCATTTTATTCTTAGGGGGGAGGTGTTACGTCACCCAGTGTCAAAAGACTATAAAATACATAAGTTCCGCAAGAACAAACGAACAATCATTAATTCTAAGGCTAGGATAAGAAAACTAGTAACTCATACTTTATTTTTATATACTTTATTCCACTAACATTATTATATGACCCCATCCTCGTGCCCGCTATATAGGAAGTCAATTATTACATTAACTAACGTTATTGTTAATACATATTTAGCATAAGACAATTATATTAATAACGGGGACATCTTACATTAAGTCTATAATATTACTATAAAACTTTATGTATAAAATTGGCAACTATGTATTCCTGGAAAAACTACACGCTGCGTGACCTACTCCACGTCGTTCTTCGCCAAGGTCAGTGCATACGTGCGAACAGCTGACGCCAAGGGCACGCCGACGAGACGACTCGCTATCCCCACCACCAGCGGGAACACGCTAGAGTTCTGCGCACGTCGAGCCGCCGATTCAGGCCAACAGTGGGGATCTCGCCAGCCAATCAGCAACATCCTGCGGTCGAGCCGCCGACGCCGAGCCGCCGACGCCGAGCCGCCGCCGCTAGGACCCGCATAAAAGGAGCAGCGGAGCCGCTCCACGGCGGATTTTACATCGAGACACCGAACAGTTAACATCATCGAATCTTACAGACAACACTAATTGCACTCTTATATACATTTTGTTAAACATACTTTATTAGAATAAATGATTGTTACGTTAATACGGGACTCTAAGCTCTCAGAGTAATTTCCCCGGTCACATCGTGCTAGCGATACAGGTGCCTACGTACACCAAGACGTGTGGTCGACAAATTCTGAAATCGTTCCTTGAAACCTTAGAACTATCGGGGCGTACGAATTGCCCGGGTTCGAACTCCTTGAAACCTTAGAACTATCGGGACGTACGAGTTGCCCGGGTTCGAACTCCTTGAAATCTTAGAACTATCGGGGCGTACGAGTTGCCCGGGTCTTACTCTACAAAACGCAAAGCTCTGACGCTACCGACCTAAGCCTCCATGCCGAGGACACGTCGAGGTGGACGGAAGAATTATTATCGCCGTCTACTACAATCTTACTATACGGGAGTAAACTATCAACCCATATTGGGGATAGAACAAAGCGCGTGTAAGCCGGTGAATCAAATCGCGACGTCAGAAACGTGTAAGCCGAAACCTACAATCGCGACGTCAGAAACGTGTAAGCCGATAACTACTACCGCGACGCCAGGAACGTGCCAAGCCACGGTCAATCCGCGCATTACGCCGCATTCAACGCAACAAAGCACTGATAAAATGAAAGACAACCGGAAATCTACAAGGGTATTCCACGACAACCGGCAGCCAGGAACGATCCCGGTGGAGTATCGCCTAATTCGGATAAGCTGCCCGAAAGCCGTTTACCACCTGGAACAGCTCCCTGCCGGTGATCCACGTACTAAACGGTATCTAGTCCACGTGAGAAAGGAAGAATAAGGTACACGCGGTAAGCGTCAACAAACGTTCAACGTGACCTATCGTCGCGCCATCCCAGACTAAGAACTGCGCGTAACAGGTTACAGCCCAAAAGGCGCAAAAATCCCGTAGAAAGCAGGAGCTCCTCTCGATTAAAGTTTAGTTTTCTTTTTTTTGGAGGCCCGTGCTGCACGGGACGTAACAACATTATTATCATCATTATTTTCGACACAATATTATCATCATTATTATCGTCACATTATTATCATCATTATTATCGTCACAATATTATCATCATTATTATTGTCACAATATAATCATCATTATTATCATCACATTATTATCATCATTATTATTGGCACAATATTATCATCATTATTATCATCAAATTATTATCATCATTATTATCATCATTATTATAACCACATTATTATCATTATTATTATTTTCACAATATTATCATTATTATTTTCGTCACATTATTATCATCACATTATTGTCATCATTATTATTGTCACATTATTATCATCATTATTATCATCACATTATTATCATCATTATTATAACCACATTATTATCATTATTATTATTTTCACAATATTATCATTATTATTTTCGTCACATTATTATCATCCTTTTTATCATAACATTATTATCATCACATTATTGTCATCATTATTATTGTCACATTATTATCATCATTATTATCATCACATTATTATCATCATTATTACCGTCACATTATTATCATAATTATTTTCATCACATTATTATCATCATTATTATCAACGCGTTATTGTCATCGTTATTATAATCACATTATTATCATCATTAATATCGTCACATTATTATCATCATTATTATTTTCTCAATATTATCATCATTATTATTGTTACATTATTATCATCTTTATTATCGTCACATTATCATTATTATTATTATCATCACATTATTGTCATCGTTATTATCATCACATTATTATCATCATTATTATCGTCACATTATTATCATCTTTATTATCGTCACATTATCATTATTATTATTATCATCACATTATTGTCATCATTATTATCATCACATTATTATCATCATTATTATCGTCACATTATTATCATCTTTATTATCGTCACATTATCATTATTATTATTATCATCACATTATTGTCATCATTATTATCATCACATTATTATCATCATTATTATCGTCACATTATTATCATCTTTATTATCGTCACATTATTATCATCATAATTATCATCATATTATCATCATTATTATTATCATAAAAAAAAAGAAAAGTTCTAATTAAGAGGAACTCCTGCTTTCTACGGGATTTTTGCGTCTTTTTGTTTGTATTCTGCTACGCGCAGTTCTTAGCCTGGGATGGCGCGACGTTATGTCACGTTGAACGTTTGATGACGCTTACCGCGTGTATATTATTCTTCCTTCGTCATGTGGACCAGATACCGTTTAGTCCGTGGGTCGCCGGCAGGAAGCTGTTCCAAGTGGTAAACAGCCTTCGGGCAGCTTATCCGTAATAGGCGATACTCCAACGTGATCGTTCCTGGCTGCCGGTTGCCGTGGTATACCCTTGTGGATTGCCAGTCGTCTTCCGTTGTTCTGGTGCTTTGTTGCGTTGAGTGCGGCGTTATGAGCGGATTGTCCGTGTCTTGGCACATTTCTGACGTCGCGATTGTAGTTATCGGCTTACACGTTTCTGACGTCGCGATTTGATTCACCGGCTTACACGCGTTTTGTCTTATCCCCAATATGGGTTGATAGTTTACTCCCGTATAGTAAGATTGCAGCAGACGGCGATATTAATGCTTTCGTCCACCTCGACGTGTCCTCGGCATGGAGGCTTAGGTCGGAAGAGAGAAGACTTTGTGTTTTGTAGAGTAGGACCTGGGCGACTCGTACGCCCCGATAGTCCCAGGAATAAGGACTTCGAACCCGGGCGACTCGTACGCCCCGATAGTTCTAAGGTTTCAAGGAGTTCTAACCCGGGCGACTCGTACGCCCCGATATTTCTAAGGACCAAAGGAATGGTTTAAGAATTTGTCGACCACACGTCTTGGTGTACGTAGGCACCTGTATCGCTAACACGATGTGACCGGGGAAATTACTCAGTGAGCTTAGAGTCCCGTATTAACTTAACAATTATTTATTCAAATAAAGTATGTTTAACAAAATGTATATAGGAGTGCAATAGTGTTGACTGTAAGATCCGATGATATTAACTGTTCAAGAGTCGGTAGTAAAATCCGATGATGTTAACCGTTCAAGAGTAGTGTTAACTGTTCGGTGGCTCGATGTAAAATCCCGATGATGTTAACTATTCGAGACTCTGTAGTAAAATCCGACGTGGAGCGGCTCTGCTGCTCCTTTTATGTGGGTCCCTGCGGCGTTAGCTCGGCGTCGGTGGCTCGACCGTAGGATGTTGCTGATTGGCTGGCGAGATCCCCACTGTTGGCCCGAATCGGCGGCTTGAAGCGCGCAGAACTCAAGCGCGCTTCCGCTGGTGGTGGGGATAGCGAGTTGTCTCGTCGGCGTGACCTTGGCGTTCGCAAGTATGCACTTACCTTGGCGAAGAACGATGTGACGTGGGTCACGTAGCCTGTGGTTTTTCGTAATGCGCCGTTGCCAAATTTCTATCAGGTGAAAAACCGACGCGCTGGAAGTCACGTAGCGCGGGTTTTTCCAGGAATGCATAGTTGCCAAATTTATACATACAGTAATAATATAAACTTAATGTAAGATGTCCCCGTTATTATTATAAAAGCTTATGCTAAATATGTATTAACAATATCGTTAGTTGATGTAATAATTGACTCCCAATATAGCGGGCACGAAAATTGTGATATATAATAATGTTAGTAGAATAAAGTATAAAAATAAAGTATGTTATAAGTTCTCTTATCCTAGCCTTAGAATTTATGATTGTTCGTTTGCTCTTGCGGAACTTATGTATTTTATAGTATTTTGACACTGGGTGATGTAACACTACGCATTTCGGTTGAATCGATCATTCGGAGGACTCTACCCTTCGAGGTACTCGGCCTTTTGAGGAATTTGTCCCTACGTGGTGCTCGTTCATTCAAAGGGATCGAACCTTCAAAAGACTCGGCCATTCAATGTGCTCAGACATTCTTTGTACTCGGTCCTACACGGTGCACGACCTTACGGAGGTCTCAGCATCTCGTTTGAATAGCACCTTCGGAGGACTCAACCATTCGTGGTGTTCGGCCATTTGGTGGGTTTGTACCTTCTTAAGGTTCGTTCATTCGGAGGGCTCGAACCTTCAAAAGACTATGACCTTCAATGTGCTCAGATTCGATGTACTCGATCCTTCACGGTGCTTGACCCTACGGAGGGCTCAGCATTTCTTATGAATCGACCCTTCGGAGGACTCGAACATTCGTGGTGCTCGGCCATTTGGTGGGTTTGTCCCATCGTAGGGCCCGTACATTCGGAGGTCACGAACCATCAAAAGACAATATTTCCATATCTGTCAAAATCGTTCTTCAGTCATTGCATTGCCAAAAGTAGAAATCTCAACTAATGGATTGGTGGACCAGTAGTCATTTATTTCAATCCTTCTAACCAATCTCATTAATATAAGAAGACCAATGAATTTTTTCATTTCAATAATATTTGTATCAGTCCATTCTTTATCTCTATTAACGTTATTATTTGGATTGTTCTGATAATAGTATCTATTGGTTTCCTTAACGAATATATCTATAAAATCGTCTCCCATAATGAGCTCGAAGCAGGATTTTATATTAGTTAAATCTACAGATACTGTCTTTAATCCTGGTTGACCTAAAAAGTCAGGTAATTTTGATGTAAAATCACTTATTGTGCATTCGCTTTCCACGTCGGAATTATCGTCATCCGAACTATCGCCATTGAAACAATTTTGCAAAAAGACTCGTTGCACGGGTTTTGTACAAATATCACTTTCACTACCTCTATCACTATGATTAGATATTTCATCGTTCTCACTATCAGAGCCGATATATGAGAAAAGGTCTGAATATACTTCGTTGCTTCTTGTTCCAGCCATGATTATACGTTTTCTAATATACGAGATTCATGGTGGCCAATTCGCGTCAATATGGAGTAATACTACCCCACATATATATATATATATATATATATATATATACACACATATACATATATATCTACATATATGCACGTATATCTCTACATATATACACGTATATCTATATATATATATATACATAGATAATTTTTCTTTTTCAATTGCGAAGGTTCGTATAACGTTTACTATTAATGATGGATTTTGTCGAACCTATTCTTGTCCTTAACTCCAAATAAGCATAAGATATCCAATTCAGTAAAAGCAGTTGCAGGTATCAATATCATCATACAGGTGTGAGCACCGTCAATTGTTGGATACACGTAAGTTACACCTTCTGTGGAAGCCTTAAGAAGTCCTTTTTTCTCTTCAACCTATTAAAAATCATCAAAACTTTTAGGAAAACATTATGATAGATTCTTTTTGTCACCTATAATATAATTTTTTATCATCTTTCATTTATATAAACGTTTTAACATAATAACTACCGAACATCTTACCACGTTTAAAAATATTTTTAAGCTTGTGTGTTGTGTGTATATGTATACATAAAAAATGTAAAAACAATCCATATTTTTATTTAATCGGAAAAATGAACTTTATAAATATGAATAAAACATTAAAAATGATTACTGAAATAACTGAACTTTTAAAAATATGTATAAAATAAGAAAGTAAATGTTAAAAGATGTCGACCAATGCCAACATAAATATATTTGGTAACATGTTGGTTGGTTTTGAAAATATGAAATAAATACCAAGAATTATACCTATGTAGGTACAAACGTTGTATAATGCCGTTACTAAATAATCAATAAAATCAAATAAAATCAATATAAATGAAATGGAAAACGTAAAATATGAATGTTTCTTACTTATTATTCTATTTCATACAACATTTCAATAATCATGTCAAAAATGACGGGGTACGATACCCACGATGATGGTCCTGGATTTGTTGGTATTAGGTTTTGTCAGGAATGTAATAATATGTTATATCCAAAGGAAGATAAGGAAAACAAAGTGCTTATGTATGCGGTTAGTATTCGTTAACCCAAAATCCAATAATGTATCATTAAAGAAACTAATGCAGAACTTAACCTTAAAATAATTACATTTACAGTGCAGAAATTGTGATTTTAAGCAGTTAGCCGATAGTAACTGTATATACGTAAACAAAATTATGCACGAAATTGAGTAAGTATTAATCCTTATCAATGCTACACGATTATATTAAATTATCTGTTATCACATAAATTTATGTTACGTTATGTCTTTTGTAATCTTAGTGAATTGACACACATCGTTGCTGATGTTATATCTGATCCTACTTTACCGAGAACAGAGGACCATCCATGTCCTAAATGTAATCACAGAGAAGCTGTATTTTTCCAAGCTCAAACCAGGAGAGCAGAAGAAGAAATGAGACTATATTACGTATGTACAAATCAACATTGTTCACATAGGTGGACAGAATGAATTTAACAATTTGAGTTATTAGAATCTAATTAATGAATATATTTCCATGAGATCTAATATAATATTATTGCTATACATAAGACTTGTATAATTCATAGTTATATATATTATATACATTATAAGATTTTGAACTTGTTATACATAATAAGATTTGTATTATTAATAGTTATAATATATAATAGTACATACATTATAGGATTTCGAACTTGTCATACTTAACGCTTATACAATTAATACTTATATATATAGTATATACATTTAATACTTTCTTCTTATGTATAACAAGTTACCTTACATTATCTTATATATTATCTTATATACAGTATATACACTTATTGGATTTATAACTTCTACTACATTAGAACTATTATTATGATCATCCTGGCAAATGATAGTAATACTCTTTTGTTATTAATTTAATTCTTTTGTAATGTATGATATTTTTCAAAACATTTGCCAGGATGAAGCGGGATTTTACAGAAAGTACACATGTATCCCGTTGAACTTCTTTTTTTCGCCGCACTGCATACTTTGCAGGCTCTTCTAAGATTTTTTTTGGCACCTTGTCCTATCATTTTACATACTTTATGCTTCTCCATGTCTGTGGACAAACTGCCTTCTGGATTATCTTCTGTAATTCTTCCTGTATTTGAAGTACCTATTCAAAAATTAACATTAATGAATGATATATATATGTGTATATATATCCTATGTCTCTATAGACATTTGACTTACTTGGTTGTTGCTCATCCATTTCCGTGGCAGAATTAAGTAATTCGTCAGCAACTTGTATTAGAAATTTTTCGAAGGATATATTTTTTTTTGATTCTTTCTTAAAAATTTGATATGCATTGAATAATGCACAATTAATTAAATATAATACACATTTTTTTGTCCATTTTCCAGTTTTGCGTAAAATTGAATAATATTTAAGATCCCGATCAGTCCAATCCATATCTTTCGTATATCTTTTACTTTCTATCACACAAGTTGGCATTTTCATTCTTTTCCTTGTTTTATGGCATTTACTCGCAATTATATTAATATCGTCGTTATTATCGTCGTTATTATCGTCGTTATTATCGTCGTTATTATTATCGTTATTATCGTCGTTATTATCGTCGTTAATATCGACGTTAATATCATCAATATTATCGTCGGTAATATCGTCAATATTATAATCGCTATTATCGTTGTTATTTTCCCCGATCTTATCTTCGTTATTATCTTCGTTATTATCATCCTCATGGTTATTATCGTCGTTGTTATCGTCGTTAATATCCTCGTTATTATCGTCGTTATTATCGTCGATATTTTCCTCATATTGTCTTCGTTATTATCATCCACATCGTTATTATCGTCGTTATTATCGTCGTTATTATCTTCGCCATTATCGACATTATTATCGTTGTTATTTTCGTCGTTATTATCGTCGTTATTATCGACGTTATTATCGGCTTTATTATCGTCGTTATTAGCGTCGTTTTTATCGTTGTTATTATTATCGTTATTATCGTCGTTATTATCGTCGTTAATATCGACGTTAATATCATCACTATTATTGTCGGTAATATTGTCAAAATTATAATCGCTATTATCGTTGTTATTTTCCTGGATCTTATCTTCGTTATTATCTTCGTGATTATCATCGTCATGGTTATTATCGTCGTTGTTATCGTCGTTAATATCCTCGTTATTATCGTCGTTATTATCGCTGTTATTATCGTCGTTATTATCTTCGTTTTTATAGTCGTTATTATCTTCGTTATTATCGTCGTTATTATCGTCGTTATTATCGTCGTTATTATGGTCGTTATTCTCGTCGTTATTTTTCTCGATTATTATCTTCGTTATTATCGTAGTTATTCACGTCGTTATTTTCCTCATATTATTTTCGTAATTATCATCCACATCGTTATTATCGTCGTTATTATCGTCCTTATTATCCTCGTTATTATCATCGCTAATTTCGCCGCTATTATCGTCGTTATTATAGTCGTTATTATCGGCTTTATTATCGTCGTCATTATCGACGTTAATATCGACGTTATTAACGGCTTTATTATCGTTGTTATTATCGTCGTTAATATCGTCGTTATTATCGTCGTTATTATCGTCGTTATTATCGTCGTTATTATCGTCGCTATTATTGGCATTATTATCGCTGTTATTATCGTCGTTATTACCATCGTTATTATCGTCGTTATTATCGTCGATATTATCTTCGTTATTATAGTCGTTATTATCTTCGTTATTATCGTCGTTATTATCGTCGTTATTGTCGTCGTTATTTTCGTCGTTAATTTCCTCGATTTTAGCTTCGTTATTATCATCCTCATGGTTATTATCGTCGTTATTATCGACGTCAATATCGTCATTATTATCGTCGTTATTTTCGTCGTTATTATCGTCGCTATTATCGACATTATTATCGTCGTTATTATCGTCGTTATTATCGACGTTATTGTCGTCGTTATTATCGTCGTTATTCTCGTCGTTATTTTCCTCAATATTATCTTCGTTATTTTCTTCGTTAGTATCATACACATCGTTATTATCGTCACTATTATCGTCGTTATTATCGTCGTTATTATCCTCGTTATTATCATCGCTAATTTCGCAGTTATTATCATCGTTATTATCGTTGATATTTTCATCTTTATATTCGTCGTTGTTATTGTCGTTATTATCAACGCTATTATCGTCGTTAATATCCTCGATATTATCGTCGTTATTATCGTCGTTATTCTTATCGCTAATTTCGTCGTTATTATCTTCGTTTTTATAGTCGTTATTATCGTCGTTATTATCATCGCTAATTTCGTCGTTATTATCGTCGTTATTATTATCGTTATTATCGTCGTTATTATCGTCGTTATTATCATCGATAATATCGTCGTTAATATCATCAATATTATCATCGGTGATATCGTCAATATTATAGTCGCTATTATCGTCGTTTTTTTTCTCGATTTTATCTTCGTTATTATCTTCGTTATTATCATCCTCATGGTTATTATCGTCGTTAATATCCTCGTTATTATCGTCGTTATTATCGTCGTTATTATCGTCGTTATTATCGTCGTTATTATCGTCGTTATTATTATCGTTATTATCGTCGTTATTATCGTCGTTAATATCGACGTTAATATCATCAATATTATCGTCGGTAATATCGTCAATATTATAATCGCTATTATCGTTGTTATTTTCCCCGATCTTATCTTCGTTATTATCTTCGTTATTATCATCCTCATGGTTATTATCGTCGTTGTTATCGTCGTTAATATCCTCGTTATTATCGTCGTTATTATCGTCGATATTTTCCTCATATTGTCTTCGTTATTATCATCCACATCGTTATTATCGTCGTTATTATCGTCGTTATTATCTTCGCCATTATCGACATTATTATCGTTGTTATTTTCGTCGTTATTATCGTCGTTATTATCGACGTTATTATCGGCTTTATTATCGTCGTTATTAGCGTCGTTTTTATCGTTGTTATTATTATCGTTATTATCGTCGTTATTATCGTCGTTAATATCGACGTTAATATCATCAATATTATTGTCGGTAATATTGTCAAAATTATAATCGCTATTATCGTTGTTATTTTCCTGGATCTTATCTTCGTTATTATCTTCGTGATTATCATCGTCATGGTTATTATCGTCGTTGTTATCGTCGTTAATATCCTCGTTATTATCGTCGTTATTATCGCTGTTATTATCGTCGTTATTATCTTCGTTTTTATAGTCGTTATTATCTTCGTTATTATCGTCGTTATTATGGTCGTTATTCTCGTCGTTATTTTTCTCGATTATTATCTTCGTTATTTTCTTCGTTATTATCGTCGTTATTATCGTCGTTTTATCGTCGTTATTATCGTAGTTATTCACGTCGTTATTTTCCTCATATTATTTTCGTAATTATCATCCACATCGTTATTATCGTCGTTATTATCGTCCTTATTATCCTCGTTATTATCATCGCTAATTTCGCCGCTATTATCGTCGTTATTATAGTCGTTATTATCGGCTTTATTATCGTCGTCATTATCGACGTTAATATCGTCATTATTATCGTCGTTATAATCGTCGTTATTATCGTCGTTATTATCGTCGTTATTATCGTCGTTATTATCGTCGCTATTATTGGCATTATTATCGCTGTTATTATCGTCGTTATTACCATCGTTATTATCGTCGTTATTATCGGCTTTATTATCGTCGTCATTATCGACGTTAATATTGTCATTATTATCGTCGTTATAATCGTCGTTATTTTCGTCGTTATTATCTTCGCCATTATCGACATTATTATCGTTGTTATTATCGTCGTTATTATCGTCCTTATTATCGACGTTATTATCGGCTTTATTATCGTCGTTATTATCGTCGTTATTATCGTCGTTATTATTATCGTTATTATCGTCGTTAATATCGACGTTAATATTATCAATATTATCGTCGTTAATATCGTCAATATTATAATCGTTATTATCGTTGTTATTTTCTTCGATCTTATCTTCGTTATTATATTCGTTATTATCATCCTCATGGTTATTATCGTCGTTGTTATCGTCGTTAATATCCTCGTTATTATCGTCGTTATTATCGTCGTTATTATCGTCGTTATTATCGTCGTTATTGTGGTCGTTATTCTCGTCGTTATTTTTCTCGATTATTATCTTCGTTATTTTCTTCGTTATTATCGTCACTATTATCGTCGTTATTATCGTCGTTATTCTCGTCGTTATTTTCCTCATATTATCTTCGTAATTATCATCCACATTGTTATTATCGTCGTTATTATGGACCTTATTATCCTCGTTATTATCATCGCTAATTTCATCGCTATTATCGTCGTTATTATAGTCGTTATTATCGGCTTTATTATCGTCGTCATTATCGACGTTAATATCGACGTTATTAACGGCTTTATTATCGTTGTTATTATCGTCGTTAATATCGTCGTTATTATCGTCGTTATTATCGTCGTTATTATCGTCGTTATTATCGTCGCTATTATTGGCATTATTATCGCTGTTATTATCGTCGTTATTACCATCGTTATTATCGTCGTTATTATCGTCGATATTATCTTCGTTATTATAGTCGTTATTATCTTCGTTATTCTCGTCGTTATTTTCCTCGATGTTATCTTCGTTATTATCGTCGTTATTATCGTCGTTATTCTCGTCGATATTTTCCTCATATTGTCTTCGTTATTATCATCCACATCGTTATTATCGTCGTTATTATCTTCGTTATTATCCTCGTTATTATCATCGCTAATTTTGTCGCTAATATCGTCGTTATTATCGACGTTATTATTATCGTTATTATCGTCGTTATTATCGTCGTTAATATCGACGTTAATATTATCAATATTATCGTCGTTAATATCGTCAATATTATAATCGCTATTATCGTTGTTATTTTCCTCGATCTTATCTTCGTTATTATATTCGTTATTATCATCCTCATGGTTATTATCGTCGTTGTTATCGTCGTTAATATCCTCGTTATTATCGTCGTTATTATTGTCGTTATTATCGTCGTTATTATCGTCGTTATTATGGTCGTTATTCTCGTCGTTATTTTTCTCGATTATTATCTTCGTTATTTTCTTCGTTATTATCGTCGTTATTATCGTCGTTTTATCGTCGTTATTATCGTAGTTATTCTCGTGGTTATTTTCCTCATATTATCTTCGTAATTATCATCCACATCGTTATTATCGTCGTTATTATCGTCGTTATTCTCGTCGTTATTTTCCTCGATATTATCTTCATTATTATCGTCGTTATTATCGTCGATATTTTCCTCATATTGTCTTCGTAATTATCATCCACATCGTTATTATCATCACTATTATCGCCGTTATTATCGTCGTTATTCTCGTCGTTATTTTCCTCATATTATCTTCGTAATTATCATCCACATCGTTATTATCGTCGTTATTATGGTCCTTATTATCCTCGTTATTATCACCGCTAATTTCGTCGCTATTATCGTCGTTATTATAGTCGTTATTATCGGCTTTTTTATCGTCGTCATTATCGACGTTAATATCGACGTTATTAACGGCTTTATTATCGTTGTTATTATCGTGGTTAATATCGTCGTTATTATCGTCGTTTTATCGTCGTTATTATCGTCGATATTCTCGTCGATATTTTCCTCATATTGTCTTCGTTATTATCATCCACATCGTTATTATCGTCGTTATTATCGTCGTTATTATCGTCGTTATTATCGTCGTTATTATCCTCGTTATTATCATCGCTAATTTCGTCGCTATTATCGTCGTTATTATAGTCGTTATTATCGGCTTTATTATCGTCGTCATTATCGACGTTAATATCGTCATTTTTATCGTCGTTATAATCGTCGTTATTTTCGTTGTTATTATCGTCGCCATTATAGACATTATTATCGTCGTTAATATCGTCGATATTATCTTTGTTATTATAGTCGTTATTATCTTCGTTATTATCGTCGTTATTGTCGTCGTTATTTTCGTCGTTATTTTCCTCGATTTTATCTTCGTTATTATCTTCGTTATTATCATCCTCATGGTTATTATCGTCGTTATTATCGTCGTTAATATCCTCGTTATTATCGTCGTTATTATCTTCGTTATTATCGTCGTTATTATCGTCGTTATTATCGTCGTTATTATGGTCGTTATTCTCGTCGTTATTTTTCTCGATTATTATCTTCGTTATTTTCTTCGTTATTATCGTCGTCATTATCGACGTTAATATCGTCATTATTATCGTCGTTATAATCGTCGTTATTTTCGTTGTTATTATCGTCGCCATTATCGACATTATTATCGTCGTTATTATCGTCGTTATTATCGACGTTATTAACGGCTTTATTATCGTCGTTATTATCGTCGTTATTATCGTCGTTATTATTGTCGTTATTCTCGTCGTTATTTTCCTCGATATTATCTTCGTTATTATCGTCGTTGTTATCGTCGTTAATATCCTCGTTATTATCGTCGTTATTATCGTCGATATTTTCCTCATATTGTCTTCGTTATTATCATCCACATCGTTATTATCGTCGTTATTATCGTCGTTATTATCCTCGTTATTATCATCGCTAATTTTGTCGCTATTATCGTCGTTATTATCGTCGTTATTATCTGCTTTATTATCGTCGTCATTATCGACGTTAATATAGTCATTATTATCGTCGTTATAATCGTCGTTATTTTCGTCGTTATTATCTTCGCCATTATCGACATTATTATCGTTGTTATTATGGTCGTTATTCTCGTCGTTATTTTCCTCATATTATCTTCGTAATTATCATCCACATCGTTATTATCGTCGTTATTATCATCGCTAATTTCGTCGATATTATCTTCGCTATTATCGTCGATATTATCGTCGTTATTAACGGCTTTATTATCGACGTTATTATCGGCTTTATTATCGTCGTTATTATGGTCGTTATTCTCGTCGTTATTTTTCTCGATTATTATCTTCGTTATTTTCTTCGTTATTATCGTCGTTATTATCGTCGTTTTATCGTCGTTATTATCGTCGATATTCTCGTCGATATTTTCTTCATATTGTCTTCGTTATTATCATCCACATCGTTATTATCGTCGTTATTATCGTCGTTATTATCGTCGTTATTATCCTCGTTATTATCATCGCTAATTTTGTCGCTAATATCGTCGTTATTATCGTCGTTATTATCGGCTTTATTATCGTCGTCATTATCTACGTTAATATTGTCAATATTATCGTCGTTATAATCGTCGTTATTTTCGTCGTTATTATCTTCGCCATTATCGACATTATTATCGTTGTTATTATCGCCGTTATTATCGTCGTTATTATCGACGTTATTATCGGCTTTATTATTGTCGTTATTATCGTCGTTATTATCGTCGTTATTATTATCGTTTTTATCGTCGTTATTATCGTCGTTTTATTGTCGTTATTATTGTCGTTATTCTCGTCGATATTTTCCTCATATTGTCTTCGTAATTATCATCCACATCGTTATTATCGTCGTTATTATCGTCGTTATTATCCTCGTTATTATCATCGCTAATTTCGTCGCTATTATCGTCGTTATTATAGTCGTTATTATCGGCTGTATTATCGTCGTTATTATCGACGTTAATATCGTCATTATTATCGTTGTTATTATCGTCGTTAATATCGTCGTTACTTCGTCGTTATTATCGTCGTTATTATCGTCGTTATTAACGTCGCTATTATTGGCATTATTATCGCTGTTATTATCGTCGTAATTACCATCGTTATTATCGTCGTTATTATCGTCGATATTATCTTCTTTATTATAGTCGTTATTATCTTCGTTAATATCGTCGTTATTATCGTCGTTATTGTCGTCGTTATTTTCGTCGTTATTTTCCTCGATTTTATCTTCGTTATTATCTTCGTTATTATCATCCTCATGGTTATTATCGTCGTTATTATCGTCGGTAATATCCTCGTTATTATCGTCGTTATTATCGTCGTTATTATCATCGCTAAGTTCGTCGTTATTATCTTCGTTAATATCGTCGTTATTATCGTCGTTATTATCGTCGTTATTCTCGTCGTTATTTTCCTCGATATTATCTTCATTATTATCATCGTTATTATCGTCGATATTTTCCTCATATTGTCTTCGTAATTATCATCCACATCGTTATTATCATCACTATTATCGCCGTTATTATCGTCGTTATTCTCGTCGTTATTTTCCTCATATTATCTTCGTAATTATCATCCACATCGTTATTATCGTCGTTATTATGGTCCTTATTATCCTCGTTATTATCATCGCTAATTTCGTCGCTATTATCGTCGTTATTATAGTCGTTATTATCGGCTTTTTTATCGTCGTCATTATCGACGTTAATATCGACGTTATTAACGGCTTTATTATCGTTGTTATTATCGTGGTTAATATCGTCGTTATTATCGTCGTTTTATCGTCGTTATTATAGTCGATATTCTCGTCGATATTTTCCTCATATTGTCTTCGTTATTATCATCCACATCATTATTATCGTCGTTATTATCGTCGTTATTATCGTCGTTATTATCCTCGTTATTATCATCGCTAATTTCGTCGCTATTATCGTCGTTATTATAGTCGTTATTATCGGCTTTATTATCGTCGTCATTATCGACGTTAATATCGTCCTTTTTATCGTCGTTATAATCGTCGTTATTTTCGTTGTTATTATCGTCACCATTATAGACATTATTATCGTCGTTAATATCGTCGATATTATCTTTGTTATTATAGTCGTTATTATCTTCGTTATTATCGTCGTTATTGTCGTCGTTATTTTCGTCGTTATTTTCCTCGATTTTATCTTCGTTATTATCTTCGTTATTATCATCCTCATGGTTATTATCGTCGTTTTTATCTTCGTTATTATCGTCGTTATTATCGTCGTTATTATGGTCGTTATTCTCGTCGTTATTTTTCGCGATTATTATCTTCGTTATTTTCTTCGTTATTATCGTCGTTATTATCGTCGTTTTATCGTTGTTATTATCGTCGTTATTCTCGTCGTTATTTTCCTCATATTATCTTCGTAATTATCATCCACATCGTTATTATCGTCGTTATTATCGTCCTTATTATCCTCGTTATTATCATCGCTAATTTCGTCGCTATTATCGTCGTTATTATAGTCGTTATTATCGGCTTTATTATCGTCGTCATTATCGACGTTAATATCGTCATTATTATCGTCGTTATAATCGTCGTTATTTTCGTTGTTATTATCGTCGCCATTATCGACATTATTATCGTCGTTATTATCGTCGTTATTATCGACGTTATTAACGGCTTTATTATCGTCGTTATTATCGTCGTTATTATCGTCGTTATTATTGTCGTTATTCTCGTCGTTATTTTCCTCGATATTATCTTCGTTATTATCGTCGTTGTTATCGTCGTTAATATCCTCGTTATTATCGTCGTTATTATCGTCGATATTTTCCTCATATTGTCTTCGTTATTATCATCCACATCGTTATTATCGTCGTTATTATCGTCGTTATTATCCTCGTTATTATCATCGCTAATTTTGTCGCTATTATCGTCGTTATTACTGTCGTTATTATCTGCTTTATTATCGTCGTCATTATCGACGTTAATATAGTCATTATTATCGTCGTTATAATCGTCGTTATTTTCGTCGTTATTATCTTCGCCATTATCGACATTATTATCGTTGTTATTATCGTCGTTATTATCGTCGTTATTATCGACGTTATTATTGGCCTTATTATCGTCGTTATTAGCGTCGTTACTATCGTCGTTATTATTATCGTTATTATCGTCGTTATTATCGTCGTTAATATCGACGTTAATATCATCAATATTATTGTCGGTAATATCGTCAATATTATAATCGCTATTATCGTTGTTATTTTCCTGGATCTTATCTTCGTTATTATCTTCGTCATTATCATCCTCATGGTTATTATCGTCGTTGTTATCGTCGTTAATATCCTCGTTATTATCGTCGTTATTATCGTCGTTATTATCGTCGTTATTATCTTCGTTTTTATAGTCGTTATTATCTTCGTTATTATAGTCGTTATTATCGTCGTTATTATCGTCGTTATTATGGTCGTTATTCTCGTCGTTATTTTTCTCGATTATTATCTTCGTTATTTTCTTCGTTATTATCGTCGTTATTATCGTCGTTTTATCGTCGTTATTATCGTAGTTATTCTCGTCGTTATTTTCCTCATATTATCTTCGTAATTATCATCCACATCGTTATTATCGTCGTTATTATCGTCCTTATTATCCTCGTTATTATCACCGCTAATTTCGTCGCTATTATCGTCGTTATTATAGTCGTTATTATCGGCTTTATTATCGTCGTCATTATCGACGTTAATATTGTCATTATTATCGTCGTTATAATCGTCGTTATTTTCGTTGTTATTATCGTCGCCATTATCGACATTATTATCGTCGTTATTATCGTCGTTATTATCGACGTTATTAACGGCTTTATTTTCGTCGTTATTATCGTCGTTATTATCGTCGTTATTATTGTCGTTTTTCTCGTCGTTATTTTCCTCGATATTATCTTCGTTATTATCGTCGTTATTATCGTCGTTTTATCCTCGTTATTATCTTTGTTATTCTCGTCGATATTTTCCTCATATTGTCTTCGTTATTATTATCCACATCGTTATTATCGTCGTTATTATCTTCGTTATTATCCTCGTTATTATCATCGCTAATTTTGTCGCTAATATCGTCGTTATTATCGTCGTTATTATCGGCTTTATTATCGTCGTCATTATCTACGTTAATATTGTCATTACTATCGTCGTTATAATCGTCGTTATTTTCGTCGTTATTATCTTCGCCATTATCGACATTATTATCGTTGTTAGTATCGTCGTTATTATCGTCGTTATTATCGACGTTATTATCGGCTTTATTATTGTCGTTATTATCGTCGTTATTATCGTCGTTATTATTATCGTTATTATCGTCGTTATTATCGTCGTTTTATCGTCGTTATTATTGTCGTTATTCTCGTCGATATTTTCCTCATATTGTCTTCGTAATTATCATCCACATCGTTATTATCGTCGTTATTATCGTCGTTAATATCCTCGTTATTATCATCGCTAATTTCGCCGCTATTATCGTCGTTATTATAGTCGTTATTATCGGCTTTATTATCGTCGTTATTTTCGACGTTAATATCGTCATTATTATCGTCGTTATAATCGTCGTTATTTTCGTTGTTATTATCGTCGCCATTATCGACATTATTATCGTCGTTAATATCGTCGTTATTATCGACGTTATTAACGGCTTTATTATCGTTGTTATTATCGTCGTTAATATCGTAGTTATTTCGTCGTTATTATCGTCGTTATTATCGTCATATTTACGTCGCTATTATTGGCATTATTATCGCTGTTATTATTTTCGTAATTACCATCGTTATTATCGTCGTTATTATCGTCGATATTATCTTCGTTATTATAGTCGTTATTGTCTTCGTTAATATCGTCGTTATTATCGTCGTTATTGTCGTCGTTATTTTCGTCGTTATTTTCCTCGATTTTATCTTCGTTATTATCTTCGTTATTATCATCCTCATGGTTATTATCGTCGTTATTATCGTAGTTAATATCCTCGTTATTATCGTCGTTATTATCGTCGTTATTATCATCGCTAATTTCGTCGTTATTATTTTCGTTAATATCGTCGTTATTATCGTCGTTATTATCGTCGTTATTCTCGTCGTTATTTTCCTCGATATTATCTTCATTATTATCGTCGTTATTATCGTCGTTTTATCGTCGTTATTATCGTCGATATTTTCCTCATATTGTCTTCGTAATTATCATCCACATCGTTATTATCGTCACTATTATCGTCGTTATTATCGTCGTTATTCTCGTCGTTATTTTCCTCATATAATCTTCGTAATTATCATCCACATCGTTATTATCGTCGTTATTATGGTCCTTATTAGCCTCGTTATTATCATCGCTAATTTCGTCGCTATTATCGTCGTTATTATAGTCGTTATTATCGGCTTTATTATCGTCGTCATTATCGACGTTAATATCGACGTTATTAACGGCTTTATTATCGTTGTTATTATCGTCGTTAATATCGTCGTTATTATCGTCGTTATTATCGTCGTTATTATCGTCGTTATTATCGTCGCTATTATTGGCATTATTATCGCTGTTATTATCGTCGTTATTACCATCGTTATTATCGTCGTTATTATCGTCGATATTATCTTCGTTATTATAGTCGTTATTATCTTCGTTATTATCGTCGTTATTATCGTTGTTATTGTCGTCGTTATTTTCGTCGTTATTTTCCTCGATTTTATCTTCGTTATTATCATCCTCATGGTTATTATCGTCGTTATTATCGTCGTTAGCATCGATGTTATTATCATCGCTAATTTCGTCGCTATTATCGTCGTTATTAAAGTCGTTATTATCGGCTTTATTATCGTCGTCATTATCGACGTTAATATCGTCATTATTACCGTCGTTATAATCGTCGTTATTTTCGTTGTTATTATCGTCGCAATTATCGACATTATAGTCGTTGTTATTATCGTCGTTATTATCGACGTTATTAACGGCTTTATTATCGTTGTTATTATCGTCGCTAATATCGTCGTTATTATCGTCGTTATTATCGTCGTTAATATCGACGTTAATATTATCAATATTATCGTCGTTAATATCGTCAATATTATAATCGCTATTATCGTTGTTATTTTCCTCGATCTTATCTTCGTTATTATATTCGTTATTATCATCCTCATGGTAATTATCGTCGTTGTTATCGTCGTTAATATCCTCGTTATTATCGTCGTTATTATCGTCCTTATTATCGTCGTTATTATCGTCGTTATTATGGTCGTTATTCTCGTCGTTATATTTCTCGATTATTATCTTCGTTATTTTCTTCGTGATTATCGTCGTTATTATCGTCGTTATTATCGTCGTTATTATCATCGCTAATTTCGTCGTTATTATCTTCGTTAATATCGTCGTTATTATCGTCGTTATTATCGTCGTTATTCTCGTCGTTATTTTCCCGATATTATCTTCATTATTATCGTCGTTATTATCGTCGTTTTATCGTCGTTATTATCGTCGATATTTTCCTCATATTGTCTTCGTAATTATCATCCACATCGTTATTATCGTCGTTATTACCATCGTTATTATCGTCGTTATTATCGTCGATATTATCTTCGTTATTATAGTCGTTATTATCTACGTTATTATCGTCGTTATTATCGTCGTTATTGTCGTCGTTATTTTCGTTGTTATTTTCCTCGATTTTATCTTCGTTATTATCATCCTCGTGGTTATTATCGTCGCTATTATCGTCGTTAATATCCTCGTTATTATCGTCGTTATTATCGTCGTTATTATCATCGCTAATTTTGTCGCTATTATCGTCGTTATTATCGTCGTTAATGTCGACGTTAATATGATCAATATTATCGTCATTATTGTCGACGTTAATATGATCAATATTATCGAGGGTAATATCGTCAATATTATAATCGCTATTATCGTTGTTATTTTCCTCGATTTTATCTTCGTTATTATCTTCGTTATTATCATCCTCATGGTTATTATCGGCGTTATTATCGTCGTTAATTTTCTCGTTATTATCGTCGTTATTATCGTCGTTATTATCGTCGTTATTATCTTCGTTATTATAGTCGTTATTATATTCGTTATTATCGTCGTTATTATCGTCGTTATTTTCGTCGTTATTTTCCTCTATATTATCTTCGTTATTTCGTCGTTATTATCGTCGTTATTCTCGTCGATATTTTCCTCATATTGTCTTCGTAATTTTCATCCACATCGTTATTATCGTCGTTATTATCGTCGTTAATATCCTCGTTATTATCATCGCTAATTTTGTCGCTATTATCGTCGTTTTTATCGTCGTTATTATCGACGTTATTATCAGATTTATTATCGTCGTTATTATCGTCGTTATTTTCCTCGATATTATCTTCGTTATTATCGTCGCTATTATCGTCGTTTTATCGTCGTTATTATCGTCGTTATTCTCGTCGATATTTTCCTCATATTGTCTTCGTAATTTTCATCCACATCGATATTATCGTCGTTATTATCGTCGTTATTATCCTCGTTATTATCATCGCTAATTTTGTCGCTATTATCGTCGTTATTATCGTCGTTATTATCGGCTTTATTATCGACGTTATTATCGGCTTTATTATTGTCGTTATTATTGTCGTTATTATCGTCGTTAATATCCTCGTTATTATCGTCGTTATTATCGTCGTTATTATCATCGCTAATTTCGTCGTTATTATCTTCGTTATTATCGTCGTTATTATCGTCGTTATTATCGTCGTTATTATCGTCGTTATTCTCGTCGTTATTTTCCTCGATATTATCTTCATTATTATCGTCGTTATTATCGTCGTTTTATCGTCGTTATTATCGTCGTTATTATCCTCGTTATTATCATCGCTAATTTTGTCGCTATTATCGTCGTTATTATCGTCGTTATTATCTGCTTTATTATCGTCTTCATTATCGACGTTAATGTAGTCATTATTATCGTCGTTATAATCGTCGTTATTTTCGTCGTTATTATCTTCGCCATTATCGACATTATTATCGTTGTTATTATCGTCGTTATTATCGTCGTTATTATCGACGTTATTATCGGCTTTATTATCGTCGTTATTAGCGTCGTTACTATCGTCGTTATTATTATCGTTATTATCGTCGTTATTATCATCGTTAATATCGACGTTAATATCTTCAATATTATTGTCGGTAATATCGTCAATATTATAATCGCTATTATCGTTGTTATTTTCCTCGATCTTATCTTCGTTATTATATTCGTTATTATCATCCTCATGGTAATTATCGTCGTTGTTATCGTCGTTAATATCCTCGTTATTATCGTCGTTATTATCGTCCTTATTATCGTCGTTATTATCGTCGTTATTATGGTCGTTATTCTCGTCGTTATATTTCTCGATTATTATCTTCGTTATTTTCTTCGTGATTATCGTCGTTATTATCGTCGTTATTATCGTCGTTATTATCATCGCTAATTTCGTCGTTATTATCTTCGTTAATATCGTCGTTATTATCGTCGTTATTATCGTCGTTATTCTCGTCGTTATTTTCCCGATATTATCTTCATTATTATCGTCGTTATTATCGTCGTTTTATCGTCGTTATTATCGTCGATATTTTCCTCATATTGTCTTCGTAATTATCATCCACATCGTTATTATCGTCGTTATTACCATCGTTATTATCGTCGTTATTATCGTCGATATTATCTTCGTTATTATAGTCGTTATTATCTACGTTATTATCGTCGTTATTATCGTCGTTATTGTCGTCGTTATTTTCGTTGTTATTTTCCTCGATTTTATCTTCGTTATTATCATCCTCGTGGTTATTATCGTCGCTATTATCGTCGTTAATATCCTCGTTATTATCGTCGTTATTATCGTCGTTATTATCATCGCTAATTTTGTCGCTATTATCGTCGTTATTATCGTCGTTAATGTCGACGTTAATATGATCAATATTATCGTCATTATTGTCGACGTTAATATGATCAATATTATCGAGGGTAATATCGTCAATATTATAATCGCTATTATCGTTGTTATTTTCCTCGATTTTATCTTCGTTATTATCTTCGTTATTATCATCCTCATGGTTATTATCGGCGTTATTATCGTCGTTAATTTTCTCGTTATTATCGTCGTTATTATCGTCGTTATTATCGTCGTTATTATCTTCGTTATTATAGTCGTTATTATATTCGTTATTATCGTCGTTATTATCGTCGTTATTTTCGTCGTTATTTTCCTCTATATTATCTTCGTTATTTCGTCGTTATTATCGTCGTTATTCTCGTCGATATTTTCCTCATATTGTCTTCGTAATTTTCATCCACATCGTTATTATCGTCGTTATTATCGTCGTTAATATCCTCGTTATTATCATCGCTAACTTTGTCGCTATTATCGTCGTTTTTATCGTCGTTATTATCGACGTTATTATCAGATTTATTATCGTCGTTATTATCGTCGTTATTTTCCTCGATATTATCTTCGTTATTATCGTCGCTATTATCGTCGTTTTATCGTCGTTATTATCGTCGTTATTCTCGTCGATATTTTCCTCATATTGTCTTCGTAATTTTCATCCACATCGATATTATCGTCGTTATTATCGTCGTTATTATCCTCGTTATTATCATCGCTAATTTTGTCGCTATTATCGTCGTTATTATCGTCGTTATTATCGGCTTTATTATCGACGTTATTATCGGCTTTATTATTGTCGTTATTATTGTCGTTATTATCGTCGTTAATATCCTCGTTATTATCGTCGTTATTATCGTCGTTATTATCATCGCTAATTTCGTCGTTATTATCTTCGTTATTATCGTCGTTATTATCGTCGTTATTATCGTCGTTATTATCGTCGTTATTCTCGTCGTTATTTTCCTCGATATTATCTTCATTATTATCGTCGTTATTATCGTCGTTTTATCGTCGTTATTATCGTCGTTATTATCCTCGTTATTATCATCGCTAATTTTGTCGCTATTATCGTCGTTATTATCGTCGTTATTATCTGCTTTATTATCGTCTTCATTATCGACGTTAATGTAGTCATTATTATCGTCGTTATAATCGTCGTTATTTTCGTCGTTATTATCTTCGCCATTATCGACATTATTATCGTTGTTATTATCGTCGTTATTATCGTCGTTATTATCGACGTTATTATCGGCTTTATTATCGTCGTTATTAGCGTCGTTACTATCGTCGTTATTATTATCGTTATTATCGTCGTTATTATCATCGTTAATATCGACGTTAATATCATCAATATTATTGTCGGTAATATCGTCAATATTATAATCGCTATTATCGTTGTTATTTTCCTGGATCTTATCTTCGTTATTATCTTCGTGATTATCATCCTCATGGTTATTATCGTCGTTGTTATCGTCGTTAATATCCTCGTTATTATCGTCGTTATTATCGTCGTTATTATCGTCGTTATTATCTTCGTTTTTATAGTCGTTATTATCTTCGTTATTATAGTCGTTATTATCGTCGTTATTATCGTCGTTATTATGGTCGTTATTCTCGTCGTTATTTTTCTCGATTATTATCTTCGTTATTTTCTTCGTTATTATCGTCGTTATTATCGTCGTTTTATCGTCGTTATTATCGTAGTTATTCTCGTCGTTATTTTCCTCATATTATCTTCGTAATTATCATCCACATCGTTATTATCGTCGTTATTATCGTCCTTATTATCCTCGTTATTATCACCGCTAATTTCGTCGCTATTATCGTCGTTATTATAGTCGTTATTATCGGCTTTATTATCGTCGTCATTATCGACGTTAATATCGTCATTTTATCGTCGTTATAATCGTTGTTATTTTCGTTGTTATTATCGTCGCCATTATCGACATTATTATCGTCGTTATTATCGTCGTTATTATCGACGTTATTAACGGGTTTATTTTCGTCGTTATTATCGTCGTTATTATTGTCGTTTTTCTCGTCGTTATTTTCCTCGATATTATCTTCGTTATTATCGTCGTTATTATCGTCGTTTTATCCTCGTTATTATCTTTGTTATTCTCGTCGATATTTTCCTCATATTGTCTTCGTTATTATCATCCACATCGTTATTATCGTCGTTATTATCGTCCTTATTATCCTCGTTATTATCACCGCTAATTTCGTCGCTATTATCGTCGTTATTATAGTCGTTATTATCGGCTTTATTATCGTCGTCATTATCGACGTTAATATCGTCATTATTATCGTCGTTATAATCGTCGTTATTTTCGTTGTTATTATCGTCGCCATTATCGACATTATTATCGTCGTTATTATCGTCGTTATTATCGACGTTATTAACGGCTTTATTTTCGTCGTTATTATCGTCGTTATTATCGTCGTTATTATTGTCGTTTTTCTCGTCGTTATTTTCCTCGATATTATCTTCGTTATTATCGTCGTTATTATCGTCGTTTTATCCTCGTTATTATCTTTGTTATTCTCGTCGATATTTTCCTCATATTGTCTTCGTTATTATCATCCACATCGTTATTATCGTCGTTATTATCTTCGTTATTATCCTCGTTATTATCATCGCTAATTTTGTCGCTAATATCGTCGTTATTATCGTCGTTATTATCGGCTTTATTATCGTCGTCATTATCTACGTTAATATTGTCATTACTATCGTCGTTATAATCGTCGTTATTTTCGTCGTTATTATCTTCGCCATTATCGACATTATTATCGTTGTTAGTATCGTCGTTATTATCGTCGTTATTATCGACGTTATTATCGGCTTTATTATTGTCGTTATTATCGTCGTTATTATCGTCGTTATTATTATCGTTATTATCGTCGTTATTATCGTCGTTTTATCGTCGTTATTATTGTCGTTATTCTCGTCGATATTTTCCTCATATTGTCTTCGTAATTATCATCCACATCGTTATTATCGTCGTTATTATCATCGCTAATTTCGTCGATATTATCTTCGCTATTATCGTCGATATTATCGTCGTTATTATCGGCTTTATTATCGTCGTTATTATCGACGTTAATATCGTCATTATTATCGTCGTTATAATCGTCGTTATTTTCGTTGTTATTATCGTCGCCATTATCGACATTATTATCGTCGTTAATATCGTCGTTATTATCGTCGTTATTAACGGCTTTATTATCGTTGTTATTATCGTCGTTAATATCGTAGTTATTTCGTCGTTATTATCGTCGTTATTATCGTCGTTATTAACGTCGCTATTGTTGGCATTATTATCGCTGTTATTATTTTCGTAATTACCATCGTTATTATCGTCGTTATTATCGTCGATATTATCTTCGTTATTATAGTCGTTATTGTCTTCGTTAATATCGTCGTTATTATCGTCGTCATTGTCGTCGTTATTTTCCTCGATTTTATCTTCGTTATTATCTTCGTTATTATCATCCTCATGGTTATTATCGTCGTTATTATCGTCGTTAATATCTTCGTTATTATCGTCGTTATTATCGTCGTTATTATCATCGCTAATTTCGTCGTTATTATCTTCGTTAATATCGTCGTTATTATCGTCGTTATTATCATCGTTATACTCGTCGTTATTTTCCTCGATATTATCTTCATTATTATCGTCGTTATTATCGTCGTTTTATCGTCGTTATTATCGTCGATATTTTCCTCATATTGTCTTCGTAATTATCATCCACATCGTTATTATCGTCACTATTATCGTCGTTATTATCGTCGTTATTCTCGTCGTTATTTTCCTCATATTATCTTCGTAATTATCATCCACATCGTTATTATCGTCGTTATTATGGTCCTTATTAGCCGCGTTATTATCATCGCTAATTTCGTCGCTATTATCGTCGTTATTATAGTCATTATTATCGGCTTTATTATCGTCGTCATTATCGACGTTAATATCGACGTTATTAACGGCTTTATTATCGTTGTTATTATCGTCGTTAATATCGTCGTCATTATCGTCGTTATTATCGTCTTTATTATCGTCGTTATTATCGTCGCTATTATTGGCATTATTATCGCTGTTATTATCGTCGTTATTACCATCGTTATTATCGTCGTTATTATCGTCGATATTATCTTTGTTATTATAGTCGTTATTATCTTCGTTATTATCGTCGTTATTATCGTTGTTATTGTCGTCGTTATTTTCGTCGTTATTTTCCTCGATTTTATCTTCGTTATTATCATCCTCATGGTTATTATCGTCGTTATTATCGTCGTTAGCATCGATGTTATTATCATCGCTAATTTCGTCGCTATTATCATCGTTATTAAAGTCGTTATTATCGGCTTTATTAACGTCGTCATTATCAACGTTAATATCGTCATTATTATCGTCGTTATAATCGTCGTTATTTTCGTTGTTATTATCGTCGCAATTATCGACATTATAGTCGTTGTTATTATCGTCGTTATTATCGACGTTATTAACGGCTTTATTATCGTTGTTATTATCGTCGCTAATATCGTCGTTATTATCGTCGTTATTATCGTCGTTAATATCGACGTTAATATTATCAATATTATCGTCGTTAATATCGTCAATATTATAATCGCTATTATCGTTGTTATTTTCCTCGATCTTATCTTCGTTATTATATTCGTTATTATCATCCTCATGGTTATTATCGTCGTTGTTATCGTCGTTAATATCCTCGTTATTATCGTCGTTATTATCGTCGTTATTATCGTCGTTATTATCGTCGTTATTATGGTCGTTATTCTCGTCGTTATATTTCTCGATTATTATCTTCGTTATTTTCTTCGTTATTATCGTCGTTATTATCGTCGTTATTATCGTCGTTATTATCATCGCTAATTTCGTCGTTATTATCTTCGTTAATATCGTCGTTATTATCGTCGTTATTATCGTCGTTATTCTCGTCGTTATTTTCCTCGATATTATCTTCATTATTATCGTCGTTATTATCGTCGTTTTATCGTCGTTATTATCGTCGATATTTTCCTCATATTGTCTTCGTAATTATCATCCACATCGTTATTATCGTCGTTATTACCATCGTTATTATCGTCGTTATTATCGTCGATATTATCTTCGTTATTATAGTCGTTATTATCTACGTTATTATCGTCGTTATTATCGTCGTTATTGTCGTCGTTATTTTCGTTGTTATTTTCCTCGATTTTATCTTCGTTATTATCATCCTCATGGTTATTATCGTCGTTAATATCCTCGTTATTATCGTCGTTATTATCGTCGTTATTATCATCGCTAATTTTGTCGCTATTATCGTCGTTATTATCGTCGTTATTATCGTCGTTAATGTCGACGTTAATATGATCAATATTATCGTCATTAATGTCGACGTTAATATGATCAATATTATCGAGGGTAATATCGTCAATATTATAATCGCTATTATCGTTGTTATTTTCCTCGATTTTATCTTCGTTATTATCTTCGTTATTATCATCCTCATGGTTATTATCGGCGTTATTATCGTCGTTAATTTTCTCGTTATTATCGTCGTTATTATCGTCGTTATTATCGTCGTTATTATCTTCGTTATTATAGTCGTTATTATATTCGTTATTATCGTCGTTATTATCGTCGTTATTCTCGTCGTTATTTTCCTCTATATTATCTTCGTTATTTCGTCGTTATTATCGTCGTTATTCTCGTCGATATTTTCCTCATATTGTCTTCGTAATTTTCATCCACATCGTTATTATCGTCGTTATTATCCTCGGTAATTTCCTCGTTATTATCATCGCTAATTTTGTCGCTATTATCGTCGTTTTTATCGTCGTTATTATCGACGTTATTATCAGATTTATTATCGTCGTTATTATCGTCGTTATTTTCCTCGATATTATCTTCGTTATTATCGTCGCTATTATCGTCGTTTTATCGTCGTTATTATCGTCGTTATTCTCGTCGATATTTTCCTCATATTGTCTTCGTAATTTTCATCCACATCGATATTATCGTCGTTATTATCGTCGTTATTATCCTCGTTATTATCATCGCTAATTTTGTCGCTATTATCGTCGTTATTATCGTCGTTATTATCGGCTTTATTATCGTCGTCATTATCGACGTTAAAGTACTCATTATTATCGTCGTTATTATCGTCGCAATTATCGACATTATCATCGTTGTTATTATCGTCGTTATTATCGTCGTTATTATCATCGTTATTATGGTCGTTATTATCGTCGTTTATATCGACGTTAATATATCATCAATATTATCGTCGGTAATATCGACAATATTATAATCGCTATTATCGTTGTTATTTTCCTCGATTATATCTTCCTTATTATCTTCGTTATTATCATCCTTAGGGTTATTATCGGCGTTATTATCGTCGTTATTATCTTCGTTATTATCGTCGTTCTTATCGTCGTTATTATCTTCGTTCTTATAGTCTTTATTATCTTCGTTATTATCCTCGTTATTATCATCGCTAATTTCGTCGTTATTATCGTCGTTATTATTATCGTTATTATCGTCGTTATTATCGTCGTTAATATCGACGTTAATATCATCAATATTATTGTCGGTAATATCGTCAATATTATAATCGCTATTATCGTTGTTATTTTCCTCGATCTTATCTTCGTTATTATCTTCGTTATTATCATCCTCATGGTTATTATCTTCGTTGTTATCGTCGTTAATATCCTCGTTATTATCGTCGTTATTATAGTAGTTATTCTCGTCGTTATTTTCCTCATATTATCTTCGTAATTATCATCCACATCGTTATTATCGTCGTTATTATCGTCCTTATTATCCGCGTTATTATCATCGCTAATTTCGTCGCTATTATCGTCGTTATTATCGTCGCTATTATTGGCATTATTATCGCTGTTATTATCGTCGTTATTACCATCGTTACTATCGTCGTTATTAACGTCGATATTATCTTCGTTATTATAGTCGTTATTATCTTCGTTATTATCGTCGTTATTATCGTCGTTATTGTCGTCGTTATTTTCGTCGTTATTTTCCTCGATTTTATCTTCGTTATTATCATCCTCATGATTATTATCGTCGTTATTATAGTCGTTAATATCCTCGTTATTATCGTCGTTATTATCGTCGTTATTATCATCGCTAATTTCGTCGTTATTATCTTCGTTATTATCGTCGTTATTATCGTCGTTATTATCGTCGTTATTCTCGTCGTTATTTTCCTCGATATTATCTTCATTATTATCGTCGTTATTATCGTCGTTTTATCGTCGTTATTATCGTCGTTATTATCCTCGTTATTATCATCGCTAATTTCGTCGCTATTATCGTCGTTATTATCTTCGTTATTATCGTCGTTATTATCGTCGTTATTTTCCTCGATATTATCTTCGTTATTAACGTCGTTATTATCGTCGTTTTTTCGTCGTTATTATCGTCGATATTCTCGTCGATATTTTCCTCATATTGTCTTCGTTATTATCATATACATCGTTATTATCGTCACTATTATCGTCGTTATTATCGTCGTTTTTATCGTCGTTACTTTCCTCATATTATTTTCGTAAATTTCATCCACATCGTTATTATCGTCGTTATTATCGTCGTTATTATCATCGCTAATTTCGTCGCAATTATCGTTGTTATTATATTCGTTATTATCGGCTTTATTATCGTCGTCATTATCGACGTTAATATAGTCATTTTTATCGTCGTTATAATCTTCGTTATTTTCGTTGTTATAAACGTCGCCATTATAGACATTATTATCGTCGTTATTATCGTCGTTATTATCGACGTTTATAACGGCTTTATTATCATTGTTATTATCGTCGTTAATATCGTCGTTATTATCGTCGTTATTATCGTCGTTATTATCGTCGTTATTGTCGTCGTTATTTTCGTCGTTATTTTCCTCGATTTTATCTTCGTTATTATCTTCGTTATTATCATCCTCATGGTTATTATCGTCTTTATTATCGTCGTTAATATCCTCGTTATTATCGTCGTTATTATCTTCGTTTTTATCGTCGTTATTATCATCGCTAATTTCGTCGTTATTATCTTCGTTATTATCGTCTTTATTATCGTCGTTATTATCTTCTTTATTTTCGTCGTTATTCTCGTCGTTATTTTCCTCGATATTATCTTTGTTATTATCGTCGTTATTATCGTCGTTATTATCGACGTTATTATCGGCTTTATTATTGTCGTTATTATCGTCGTTATTATTATCGTTATTATCGTCGTTATTATCGTCGTTAATGTCGACGTTAATATGATCAATATTATCGTCGTTAATGTCGACGTTAATATGATCAATATTATCGACGGTAATATCGTCAATATTATAATCGCTATTATCGTTGTTATTTTCCTCGATTTTATCATCGTTATTATCGTCGTTATTCTCGTCGATATTTTCCTCATATTGTCTTCGTAATTTTCATCCATATGGTTATTATCGTCGTTATTGTCGTCGTTATTATCCTCGTTATTATCATCGCTAATTTTGTCGCTATTATCGTCGTTATTATCGTCGTTATTATCGACGTTATTATCAGATTTATTATCGTCGTTATTATCGTCGTTATTTTCCTCGATATTATCTTCGTTATTATCGTCGCTATTATCGTCGTTTTATCGTCGTTATTATCATCGTTATTATCGTCGTTATTATCGTCGTTTATATCGACGTTAATATCATCAATATTATCTTCGGTAATATCGTCAATATTATAATCGCTATTATCGTTGTTATTTTCCTCGATTTTATCTTCGTTATTATCTGCGTTATTATCATCCTCATGGTTATTATCAGCATTATTATCGTCGTTAATATCCTCGTTATTATCGTCGTTATTCTCGTCGTTATTTTCCTCGATATTATCTTCGTTATTAACGACGTTATTATCGTCGTTTTATCGTCGTTATTATCGTCGTTATTCTCGTCGATATTTTCCTCATATTGTCTTCGTAATTATCATCCACATCGTTATTATCGTCGTTATTATCGTCGTTATTATCCTCGTTATTATCATCGCTAATTTTGTCGCTATTATCGTCGTTATTATCGTCGTTATTATCGGCTTTATTATCGACGTTATTATCGGCTTTATTATTGTCGTTATTATTGTCGTTATTATCGTCGTTAATATCCTCGTTATTATCGTCGTTATTATCGTCGTTATTATCATCGCTAATTTCGTCGTTATTATCTTCGTTATTATCGTCGTTATTATCGTCGTTATTATCGTCGTTATTATCGTCGTTATTCTCGTCGTTATTTTCCTCGATATTATCTTCATTATTATCGTCGTTATTATCGTCGTTTTATCGTCGTTATTATCGTCGTTATTATCCTCGTTATTATCATCGCTAATTTTGTCGCTATTATCGTCGTTATTATCGTCGTTATTATCTGCTTTATTATCGTCTTCATTATCGACGTTAATGTAGTCATTATTATCGTCGTTATAATCGTCGTTATTTTCGTCGTTATTATCTTCGCCATTATCGACATTATTATCGTTGTTATTATCGTCGTTATTATCGTCGTTATTATCGACGTTATTATCGGCTTTATTATCGTCATTATTAGCGTCGTTACTATCGTCGTTATTATTTTCGTTATTATCGTCGTTATTATCATCGTTAATATCGACGTTAATATCATCAATATTATTGTCGGTAATATCGTCAATATTATAATCGCTATTATCGTTGTTATTTTCCTGGATCTTATCTTCGTTATTATCTTCGTGATTATCATCCTCATGGTTATTATCGTCGTTGTTATCGTCGTTAATATCCTCGTTATTATCGTCGTTATTATCGTCGTTATTATCGTCGTTATTATCTTCGTTTTTATAGTCGTTATTATCTTCGTTATTATAGTCGTTATTATCGTCGTTATTATCGTCGTTATTATGGTCGTTATTCTCGTCGTTATTTTTCTCGATTATTATCTTCGTTATTTTCTTCGTTATTATCGTCGTTATTATCGTCGTTTTATCGTCGTTATTATCGTAGTTATTCTCGTCGTTATTTTCCTCATATTATCTTCGTAATTATCATCCACATCGTTATTATCGTCGTTATTATCGTCCTTATTATCCTCGTTATTATCACCGCTAATTTCGTCGCTATTATCGTCGTTATTATAGTCGTTATTATCGGCTTTATTATCGTCGTCATTATCGACGTTAATATCGTCATTTTATCGTCGTTATAATCGTTGTTATTTTCGTTGTTATTATCGTCGCCATTATCGACATTATTATCGTCGTTATTATCGTCGTTATTATCGACGTTATTAACGGGTTTATTTTCGTCGTTATTATCGTCGTTATTATTGTCGTTTTTCTCGTCGTTATTTTCCTCGATATTATCTTCGTTATTATCGTCGTTATTATCGTCGTTTTATCCTCGTTATTATCTTTGTTATTCTCGTCGATATTTTCCTCATATTGTCTTCGTTATTATCATCCACATCGTTATTATCGTCGTTATTATCGTCCTTATTATCCTCGTTATTATCACCGCTAATTTCGTCGCTATTATCGTCGTTATTATAGTCGTTATTATCGGCTTTATTATCGTCGTCATTATCGACGTTAATATCGTCATTATTATCGTCGTTATAATCGTCGTTATTTTCGTTGTTATTATCGTCGCCATTATCGACATTATTATCGTCGTTATTATCGTCGTTATTATCGACGTTATTAACGGCTTTATTTTCGTCGTTATTATCGTCGTTATTATCGTCGTTATTATTGTCGTTTTTCTCGTCGTTATTTTCCTCGATATTATCTTCGTTATTATCGTCGTTATTATCGTCGTTTTATCCTCGTTATTATCTTTGTTATTCTCGTCGATATTTTCCTCATATTGTCTTCGTTATTATCATCCACATCGTTATTATCGTCGTTATTATCTTCGTTATTATCCTCGTTATTATCATCGCTAATTTTGTCGCTAATATCGTCGTTATTATCGTCGTTATTATCGGCTTTATTATCGTCGTCATTATCTACGTTAATATTGTCATTACTATCGTCGTTATAATCGTCGTTATTTTCGTCGTTATTATCTTCGCCATTATCGACATTATTATCGTTGTTAGTATCGTCGTTATTATCGTCGTTATTATCGACGTTATTATCGGCTTTATTATTGTCGTTATTATCGTCGTTATTATCGTCGTTATTATTATCGTTATTATCGTCGTTATTATCGTCGTTTTATCGTCGTTATTATTGTCGTTATTCTCGTCGATATTTTCCTCATATTGTCTTCGTAATTATCATCCACATCGTTATTATCGTCGTTATTATCATCGCTAATTTCGTCGATATTATCTTCGCTATTATCGTCGATATTATCGTCGTTATTATCGGCTTTATTATCGTCGTTATTATCGACGTTAATATCGTCATTATTATCGTCGTTATAATCGTCGTTATTTTCGTTGTTATTATCGTCGCCATTATCGACATTATTATCGTCGTTAATATCGTCGTTATTATCGTCGTTATTAACGGCTTTATTATCGTTGTTATTATCGTCGTTAATATCGTAGTTATTTCGTCGTTATTATCGTCGTTATTATCGTCGTTATTAACGTCGCTATTGTTGGCATTATTATCGCTGTTATTATTTTCGTAATTACCATCGTTATTATCGTCGTTATTATCGTCGATATTATCTTCGTTATTATAGTCGTTATTGTCTTCGTTAATATCGTCGTTATTATCGTCGTCATTGTCGTCGTTATTTTCCTCGATTTTATCTTCGTTATTATCTTCGTTATTATCATCCTCATGGTTATTATCGTCGTTATTATCGTCGTTAATATCTTCGTTATTATCGTCGTTATTATCGTCGTTATTATCATCGCTAATTTCGTCGTTATTATCTTCGTTAATATCGTCGTTATTATCGTCGTTATTATCATCGTTATACTCGTCGTTATTTTCCTCGATATTATCTTCATTATTATCGTCGTTATTATCGTCGTTTTATCGTCGTTATTATCGTCGATATTTTCCTCATATTGTCTTCGTAATTATCATCCACATCGTTATTATCGTCACTATTATCGTCGTTATTATCGTCGTTATTCTCGTCGTTATTTTCCTCATATTATCTTCGTAATTATCATCCACATCGTTATTATCGTCGTTATTATGGTCCTTATTAGCCGCGTTATTATCATCGCTAATTTCGTCGCTATTATCGTCGTTATTATAGTCATTATTATCGGCTTTATTATCGTCGTCATTATCGACGTTAATATCGACGTTATTAACGGCTTTATTATCGTTGTTATTATCGTCGTTAATATCGTCGTCATTATCGTCGTTATTATCGTCTTTATTATCGTCGTTATTATCGTCGCTATTATTGGCATTATTATCGCTGTTATTATCGTCGTTATTACCATCGTTATTATCGTCGTTATTATCGTCGATATTATCTTTGTTATTATAGTCGTTATTATCTTCGTTATTATCGTCGTTATTATCGTTGTTATTGTCGTCGTTATTTTCGTCGTTATTTTCCTCGATTTTATCTTCGTTATTATCATCCTCATGGTTATTATCGTCGTTATTATCGTCGTTAGCATCGATGTTATTATCATCGCTAATTTCGTCGCTATTATCATCGTTATTAAAGTCGTTATTATCGGCTTTATTAACGTCGTCATTATCAACGTTAATATCGTCATTATTATCGTCGTTATAATCGTCGTTATTTTCGTTGTTATTATCGTCGCAATTATCGACATTATAGTCGTTGTTATTATCGTCGTTATTATCGACGTTATTAACGGCTTTATTATCGTTGTTATTATCGTCGCTAATATCGTCGTTATTATCGTCGTTATTATCGTCGTTAATATCGACGTTAATATTATCAATATTATCGTCGTTAATATCGTCAATATTATAATCGCTATTATCGTTGTTATTTTCCTCGATCTTATCTTCGTTATTATATTCGTTATTATCATCCTCATGGTTATTATCGTCGTTGTTATCGTCGTTAATATCCTCGTTATTATCGTCGTTATTATCGTCGTTATTATCGTCGTTATTATCGTCGTTATTATGGTCGTTATTCTCGTCGTTATATTTCTCGATTATTATCTTCGTTATTTTCTTCGTTATTATCGTCGTTATTATCGTCGTTATTATCGTCGTTATTATCATCGCTAATTTCGTCGTTATTATCTTCGTTAATATCGTCGTTATTATCGTCGTTATTATCGTCGTTATTCTCGTCGTTATTTTCCTCGATATTATCTTCATTATTATCGTCGTTATTATCGTCGTTTTATCGTCGTTATTATCGTCGATATTTTCCTCATATTGTCTTCGTAATTATCATCCACATCGTTATTATCGTCGTTATTACCATCGTTATTATCGTCGTTATTATCGTCGATATTATCTTCGTTATTATAGTCGTTATTATCTACGTTATTATCGTCGTTATTATCGTCGTTATTGTCGTCGTTATTTTCGTTGTTATTTTCCTCGATTTTATCTTCGTTATTATCATCCTCATGGTTATTATCGTCGTTAATATCCTCGTTATTATCGTCGTTATTATCGTCGTTATTATCATCGCTAATTTTGTCGCTATTATCGTCGTTATTATCGTCGTTATTATCGTCGTTAATGTCGACGTTAATATGATCAATATTATCGTCATTAATGTCGACGTTAATATGATCAATATTATCGAGGGTAATATCGTCAATATTATAATCGCTATTATCGTTGTTATTTTCCTCGATTTTATCTTCGTTATTATCTTCGTTATTATCATCCTCATGGTTATTATCGGCGTTATTATCGTCGTTAATTTTCTCGTTATTATCGTCGTTATTATCGTCGTTATTATCGTCGTTATTATCTTCGTTATTATAGTCGTTATTATATTCGTTATTATCGTCGTTATTATCGTCGTTATTCTCGTCGTTATTTTCCTCTATATTATCTTCGTTATTTCGTCGTTATTATCGTCGTTATTCTCGTCGATATTTTCCTCATATTGTCTTCGTAATTTTCATCCACATCGTTATTATCGTCGTTATTATCCTCGGTAATTTCCTCGTTATTATCATCGCTAATTTTGTCGCTATTATCGTCGTTTTTATCGTCGTTATTATCGACGTTATTATCAGATTTATTATCGTCGTTATTATCGTCGTTATTTTCCTCGATATTATCTTCGTTATTATCGTCGCTATTATCGTCGTTTTATCGTCGTTATTATCGTCGTTATTCTCGTCGATATTTTCCTCATATTGTCTTCGTAATTTTCATCCACATCGATATTATCGTCGTTATTATCGTCGTTATTATCCTCGTTATTATCATCGCTAATTTTGTCGCTATTATCGTCGTTATTATCGTCGTTATTATCGGCTTTATTATCGTCGTCATTATCGACGTTAAAGTACTCATTATTATCGTCGTTATTATCGTCGCAATTATCGACATTATCATCGTTGTTATTATCGTCGTTATTATCGTCGTTATTATCATCGTTATTATGGTCGTTATTATCGTCGTTTATATCGACGTTAATATATCATCAATATTATCGTCGGTAATATCGACAATATTATAATCGCTATTATCGTTGTTATTTTCCTCGATTATATCTTCCTTATTATCTTCGTTATTATCATCCTTAGGGTTATTATCGGCGTTATTATCGTCGTTATTATCTTCGTTATTATCGTCGTTCTTATCGTCGTTATTATCTTCGTTCTTATAGTCTTTATTATCTTCGTTATTATCCTCGTTATTATCATCGCTAATTTCGTCGTTATTATCGTCGTTATTATTATCGTTATTATCGTCGTTATTATCGTCGTTAATATCGACGTTAATATCATCAATATTATTGTCGGTAATATCGTCAATATTATAATCGCTATTATCGTTGTTATTTTCCTCGATCTTATCTTCGTTATTATCTTCGTTATTATCATCCTCATGGTTATTATCTTCGTTGTTATCGTCGTTAATATCCTCGTTATTATCGTCGTTATTATAGTAGTTATTCTCGTCGTTATTTTCCTCATATTATCTTCGTAATTATCATCCACATCGTTATTATCGTCGTTATTATCGTCCTTATTATCCGCGTTATTATCATCGCTAATTTCGTCGCTATTATCGTCGTTATTATCGTCGCTATTATTGGCATTATTATCGCTGTTATTATCGTTGTTATTACCATCGTTACTATCGTCGTTATTAACGTCGATATTATCTTCGTTATTATAGTCGTTATTATCTTCGTTATTATCGTCGTTATTATCGTCGTTATTGTCGTCGTTATTTTCGTCGTTATTTTCCTCGATTTTATCTTCGTTATTATCATCCTCATGATTATTATCGTCGTTATTATAGTCGTTAATATCCTCGTTATTATCGTCGTTATTATCGTCGTTATTATCATCGCTAATTTCGTCGTTATTATCTTCGTTATTATCGTCGTTATTATCGTCGTTATTATCGTCGTTATTCTCGTCGTTATTTTCCTCGATATTATCTTCATTATTATCGTCGTTATTATCGTCGTTTTATCGTCGTTATTATCGTCGTTATTATCCTCGTTATTATCATCGCTAATTTCGTCGCTATTATCGTCGTTATTATCTTCGTTATTATCGTCGTTATTATCGTCGTTATTTTCCTCGATATTATCTTCGTTATTAACGTCGTTATTATCGTCGTTTTTTCGTCGTTATTATCGTCGATATTCTCGTCGATATTTTCCTCATATTGTCTTCGTTATTATCATATACATCGTTATTATCGTCACTATTATCGTCGTTATTATCGTCGTTTTTATCGTCGTTACTTTCCTCATATTATTTTCGTAAATTTCATCCACATCGTTATTATCGTCGTTATTATCGTCGTTATTATCATCGCTAATTTCGTCGCAATTATCGTTGTTATTATATTCGTTATTATCGGCTTTATTATCGTCGTCATTATCGACGTTAATATAGTCATTTTTATCGTCGTTATAATCTTCGTTATTTTCGTTGTTATAAACGTCGCCATTATAGACATTATTATCGTCGTTATTATCGTCGTTATTATCGACGTTTATAACGGCTTTATTATCATTGTTATTATCGTCGTTAATATCGTCGTTATTATCGTCGTTATTATCGTCGTTATTATCGTCGTTATTGTCGTCGTTATTTTCGTCGTTATTTTCCTCGATTTTATCTTCGTTATTATCTTCGTTATTATCATCCTCATGGTTATTATCGTCTTTATTATCGTCGTTAATATCCTCGTTATTATCGTCGTTATTATCTTCGTTTTTATCGTCGTTATTATCATCGCTAATTTCGTCGTTATTATCTTCGTTATTATCGTCTTTATTATCGTCGTTATTATCTTCTTTATTTTCGTCGTTATTCTCGTCGTTATTTTCCTCGATATTATCTTTGTTATTATCGTCGTTATTATCGTCGTTATTATCGACGTTATTATCGGCTTTATTATTGTCGTTATTATCGTCGTTATTATTATCGTTATTATCGTCGTTATTATCGTCGTTAATGTCGACGTTAATATGATCAATATTATCGTCGTTAATGTCGACGTTAATATGATCAATATTATCGACGGTAATATCGTCAATATTATAATCGCTATTATCGTTGTTATTTTCCTCGATTTTATCATCGTTATTATCGTCGTTATTCTCGTCGATATTTTCCTCATATTGTCTTCGTAATTTTCATCCATATGGTTATTATCGTCGTTATTGTCGTCGTTATTATCCTCGTTATTATCATCGCTAATTTTGTCGCTATTATCGTCGTTATTATCGTCGTTATTATCGACGTTATTATCAGATTTATTATCGTCGTTATTATCGTCGTTATTTTCCTCGATATTATCTTCGTTATTATCGTCGCTATTATCGTCGTTTTATCGTCGTTATTATCATCGTTATTATCGTCGTTATTATCGTCGTTTATATCGACGTTAATATCATCAATATTATCTTCGGTAATATCGTCAATATTATAATCGCTATTATCGTTGTTATTTTCCTCGATTTTATCTTCGTTATTATCTGCGTTATTATCATCCTCATGGTTATTATCAGCATTATTATCGTCGTTAATATCCTCGTTATTATCGTCGTTATTCTCGTCGTTATTTTCCTCGATATTATCTTCGTTATTAACGACGTTATTATCGTCGTTTTATCGTCGTTATTATCGTCGTTATTCTCGTCGATATTTTCCTCTTATTGTCTTCGTAATTATCATCCACATCGTTATTATCGTCGTTATTATCGTCGTTATTATCCTCGTTATTATCATCGCTACTTTTGTCGCTATTATCGTCGTTATTATAGTCGTTATTATCGGCTTTATTATCGTCGTCATTATCAACGTTAATATCGTCATTATTATCGTCGTTATAATCGTCGTTATTTTCGTCGTTATTATCGTCGCCATTATCTACATTATTATCGTCTTTATTATCGTCGTTATTATCGACGTTATTATCGGCTTTATTATTGTCGTTATTATCGTCGTTATTATTATCGTTATTATCGTCGTTATTATCGTCGTTAATGTCGACGTTAATATGATCAATATTATCGTCGTTAATGTCGACGGCAATATGATCAATATTATCGTCGGAAATATCGTCAATATTATAATCGCTATTATCGTTGTTATTTTCCTCGATTTTATCTTCGTTATTATCTTCGTTATTATCATCCTCATGGTTATTATCGTCTTTATTATCGTCGTTAATATCCTCGTTATTATCGTCGTTATTATCTTCGTTTTTATCGTCGTTATTATCATCGCTAATTTCGTCGTTATTATCTTCGTTATTATCGTCTTTATTATCGTCGTTATTATCGTCTTTATTTTCGTCGTTATTCTCGTCGTTATTTTCCTCGATATTATCTTTGTTATTATCGTCGTTATTATCGTCGTTATTATCGACGTTATTATCGGCTTTATTATTGTCGTTATTATCGTCGTTATTATTATCGTTATTATCGTCGTTATTATCGTCGTTAATGTCGACGTTAATATGATCAATATTATCGTCGTTAATGTCGACGTTAATATGATCAATATTATCGACGGTAATATCGTCAATATTATAATCGCTATTATCGTTGTTATTTTCCTCGATTTTATCATCGTTATTATCGTCGTTATTCTCGTCGATATTTTCCTCATATTGTCTTCGTAATTTTCATCCATATGGTTATTATCGTCGTTATTGTCGTCGTTATTATCCTCGTTATTATCATCGCTAATTTTGTCGCTATTATCGTCGTTATTATCGTCGTTATTATCGACGTTATTATCAGATTTATTATCGTCGTTATTATCGTCGTTATTATCCTCGATATTATCTTCGTTATTATCGTCGCTATTATCGTCGTTTTATCGTCGTTATTATCATCGTTATTATCGTCGTTATTATCGTCGTTTATATCGACGTTAATATCATCAATATTATCTTCGGTAATATCGTCAATATTATAATCGCTATTATCGTTGTTATTTTCCTCGATTTTATCTTCGTTATTATCTGCGTTATTATCATCCTCATGGTTATTATCAGCATTATTATCGTCGTTAATATCCTCGTTATTATCGTCGTTATTCTCGTCGTTATTTTCCTCGATATTATCTTCGTTATTAACGACGTTATTATCGTCGTTTTATCGTCGTTATTATCGTCGTTATTCTCGTCGATATTTTCCTCATATTGTCTTCGTAATTATCATCCACATCGTTATTATCGTCGTTATTATCCTCGGTAATTTCCTCGTTATTATCATCGCTACTTTTGTCGCTATTATCGTCGTTATTATAGTCGTTATTATCGGCTTTATTATCGTCGTCATTATCAACGTTAATATCGTCATTATTATCGTCGTTATAATCGTCGTTATTTTTGTCGTTATTATCGTCGCCATTATCTACATTATTATCGTCTTTATTATCGTCGTTATTATCGACGTTATTATCGGCTTTATTATTGTCGTTATTATCGTCGTTATTATTATCGTTATTATCGTCGTTATTATCGTCGTTAATGTCGACGTTAATATAATCAATATTATCGTCGTTAATGTCGACGGCAATATGATCAATATTATCGTCGGAAATATCGTCAATATTATAATCGCTATTATCGTTGTTATTTTCCTCGATTTTATCTTCGTTATTATCTTCGTTATTATCATCCTCATGGTTATTATCGGCGTTATTATCGACGTTAATTTTCTCGTTATTATCGTCGTTATTATCGTCTTTATTATCTTCGTTATTATAGTCGTTATTATCTTCGTTATTATCTTCGTTATTATCGTCGTTAATATCGTCGTTATTATCATCGTTATTATCGTCGTTATTACCGTCGTTATTATCGTCGTTATATTCGTCGTAATTTACGTAGATATTAACATTGTTATTATCGTCGTTATTATTATCGTTATTATCGTCCTTAATATCGTCGTTAATATTGTCGTTAATTTCATAAATATTATCCTCGGTAATATCGTCAATATTATAATCGCTATTATCGTTGCTATTTTCCTCGATTTTATCTTTGTTATTATCTTAGTTATTATCATCCTCTTGGTTGTTATCGGCGTTATTATCGTCGTTAATTTCCTCGTTATTATCGTCGTTATTATCGTCTTTATTATCTTCGTTATTATTGTCGTTATTATCTTCGTTATTATCGTCGTTATTATCGACGTTATTATCGTCGTTATTATCGTCGCTATTATCGTCGTTATTATAGTCGTTATTATCGGCCTTATTATCGTCGTCATTATCGACGTTAATATCGTCATTATTATCGTCGTTATTATCATCGTTATTATCATCCTTATCGTTATAATCATTGTTTTTATCGTCACTATTATCGTCGTTATTATCGTCGTTATTATCATCGTTGTTATCGTCGTTATTATCGTCGTTATTCTCGTCTTTATTTTCCTCGATATTATCTTCGTTATTATCGTCGTTAATATCGTCGTTATTCTCGTCGATATTTTCCTCATATTATCTTCGTTATTATCATCCACATCGTTATTATCGTCGTTATTATCGTCGTTATTATCATCGTTATTATCTTCGTTTTTATAGTCGTTATTATCGTCGTTATTATGCTCGTTATTATCATCGCTAATTTCGTCGCTATTATCGTCGTTATTATAGTCGTTATTATCGGCTTTATTTTCGTCGTCATTATCGACGTTAATATCGTCATTTTTATCGTCGTTATAATCGTCGTTATTTTCGTCGTTATTATCGTCGCCATTAACGACATTATTATCGTCGTTATTATCGTCGTTATTAGCGACGTTATTAACGGTTTTATTATCGTTGTTAATATCGTCATTAATATCGTCGTTAATATAGTCGATTTTATCGTCGTTATTATCGTCGTTATTATCGTCGCTATTATTGGCATTATTATCGCCCTTATTATCGTCGTTATAACTGTCGTTATTATCGTAGTTATTATCGTCGCTATTATCGTTGTTATTATCGTCGCTATTAGCATCCTCATGCTTATTTTCACCGCTATTAACGTCGTTATAATAGTCGTTATTATCATAACGACGATAATAACAATGATACCTACGATAATAATAACGATGAGGATAATAACAACGACGATAATCACGACGATAATAACGACGATAATATAGACGATAATAACGACGATAAGTATAAGGATAATAACGACGTTAACAACGATGATAATGACGATAATTACGAGGATTATAACGACGATAATAACAACGATATTAAGGATGATAATGACCATGATAACGACGATAAATTCCACGAAAATACAGACGATACTAACGAGGATAATAACGACGATATTAACGACGATATTTATAGGGATAATAACGACGATAACAACGATGATAATGACGATAATAACGACGATAAATATGACGATGATTATGAAGATTATTACGACGATAATTACGACCATGTTAACGACGATATTAACGACGATAATCATGACGATATTAATGATGTTAATTATGAGGATAATAACGACGATTTTCATGACGATATTAATGATGTTAATTATGAGGATAATAACGACGATAACAACAATGACAATTACGACAATAACGACGATAATAACGACGATAATATCGACGACAATAACGACGATAATAACGACGATAATAATGACGATAACAACGATAATAATGACGATAATAACGACCATATTAACGACGACAATAACGACGATAATACGGACTAAAGTAACGTCGATAATATGGACGATAATAACGACGAGATAACGACGATAATAACGACAATAATAACGACGGTACTAACGAAGATAATAACGACGATTATTACGACGATATTAATGACGATAATAACGAATTTTATAATTACTATAATAAAGACATTAATGTGGACGATAATAATGACGATAATAACGACGATGATAATGACGATATTAGTGACGATTTTAAAGATGATAATAACGAATATATTATTTACGCTATTAAAGACGATAATAACGACGATAATATCGAAGATAATAACGACGATATTTACGACGATATTAATGAAGATAATAACGATGATTATAACGATGAGGATGATAATAACGATGATAATATAGACGATAATATCGACGATAATAACGACGATAATAACGACGATAATATCGACGATAATATCGACGATAAAAACGACGATAATAACGACGATAATAACGACGATAATAACGACGATAATTACGACAATCATAACGAAGATAATAACGGCGAGAATAACGACGATAATAACGACAATTATAAGGACGATAATAACGACGATATTAACGGCGATAAGAACGAATATTATAATTGCGATAATATCGACGATATTAATGACGATAATAACGACGATAATAGCGACGATAATAACGAAGATAATAACGACGATAATATCGACGATAATAACGATGATAATAATGACGATAATAACGACTATAATAACGATTATAATAAAGACGATAAAAACGACGATATTATTGACGATAATAAAGGCGATAATAACGAATATAATAATTACGATAATAACGACGATATTAACGACGATAATAACAACGATAATAGTGACGACAATAACGACGATAATAACGACGATTATAACAACGATAATAACGCCGATATTAACGACGATAATAACGAAAATTATAATTATGATAATATCGACGATCTTAATGACGATAATAACGACGATAATAGCGACGATAATAACGACGATAATAACGATGATAATAATGACGATAATAACGACTATAATAACGATTATAATAAAGACGATAAAAACGACGATATTATTGACGATAATAAAGGCGATAATAACGAATATAATAATTACGATAATATCGACTATAATAACGACGATAATAACGACTATGATAACGAATGTTATAATTACGATAATTATGACGATATTAACGATTATAATAACGACTATAATAACGATGATAATAACGACGATATTAATGAGGATAATAACGAATATAATAATTACGATAATAACGATGATATTAACGACGATAAAAACGACGATAATAACGAATATAATAATTACGATAATAACGACGAAATTAACGACGATAAAAATGACGATAATACAGACGATAATAACGACGATAATATCGACGATAATAACGACGATAATAACGAAGATAATAACGAATAGAATAATTACAATAATAAAGAAGATATAAAGACCGTAATAGATGCGTTAATAACGACAATAATAACGACGATATTAACGACGATAATAACGTCGATAATAGCGTCGAAAATAACGACGATAATAACGTCGATAATAGCGACGATAATAACGCCGATAATAACGACGATAATAACAAATATAATAATTACAATAATAAAGACGATATTAACGACGATAATAACGACGATAATAGCGACGATAATAACTACTATAATAACGACAATAATATCGAAGATAATGACGACAATAATAACGACGATATTACCGACGATTATAACGACGATAATAGCGGCGATAATAACGACGATAATAATGACGATACTAACGACGATAAGAACGACGATATTAACGACGATAATTACGTCAATCATAACGAAGATAATAACGGCGATAATAACGACGATAATAACGACGATAATATCGACGATAATAACGATGATAATAACGACGATAATAACGACGATAATAACGACGATAATAACGACGATAATATCGACGATAATAACGATGATAATAACGACGATAATATCGACGATAATAACGATTATAATATCGACGATAAATACGACGATATTATTGACGATAATAAAGGCGATTTTAACGAATATAATAATTACGATAATAACGACGATATTAACGACGATAATAACGACGATAATAGTGACGACAATTAGGACGATAATAACGACGATACTAACGACGATAAGAACGACGATAATAACGACGATAATTAGGACAATCATAACGAAGATAATAACGGCGAGAATAACGACGATAATAACGACAATTATAAGGACGATACTAACGACGATATTAACGACGATAAGAACGAATATTATAATTGCGATAATATCGACGATATTAATGACGATAATAACGACGATAATAGCGACGATAATAACGACGATAATAAGGACGATATTAATGACGTTAATAACGAATACAATAATTACGATAATAAAGACAATAATATGGACGATAATATCGACAATAATAACGACGATAATAACGACGATATTAGTGACGTTAATATAGACAATAATAACGAATATAATAATTACGATAATAACGACGATAATAACGACGATAATAACGAATATTATAATTACGATAATATCGACGATCTTAACGACGATAATAACGACGATAATAGCGACGATAATAACGACGATAATAACGACGATAATATCGAGGATAATAACGATGAAAATATCGACGATAATAACGACGATAATAACAACTTTAATAACGAATGTTATAATTACGATAATTTTGACGATATTAACGACTATAATAACGACGATAATAACGACGATAATAACGACGATAATATTGACGATAATAACGATGATAATATCGACTATAATAACGACGATAATAACGACTATAATAAAGAATGTTATAATTACGATAATTATGACGATAATTACGACGATAATAACGAATATAATAATTACGATAATAACGACGAAATTAACGACGATAATATCGACGATAATAACGACGATAATAACGAAGATAATAACGAATAGAATAATTACAATAATAAAGAAGATATAACGACCGTAATAGATGCGATGATAACGACAATAATACCGACGATAATAACGACGATAATATCGACGATATTAACGATGTTATTAATGACGATAATATCGATGATTTTAACGATATTAATAACGATGAAAATGATAATAATGATGATAATAACAATGATAATAAGGACGATAATAACGGCGATAATAACGGCGATTATAACGACAAAACTAACGACGATAATAACGAAAATTATAATGACGACAATAGCGATGAGGATGATAAAGACTATGATAATTGCGACGATAATAACGAAGATAATAACGACCGTAATAGAGACGATAATAACTATGATAATTTCGAGGATAATAACTACGATAATAAAGACGATAATAGCGACGATAATAACGACGAAATTAACGACGGTAATAACGAAGATTATAACGAATACAAAAATTACGATAATAACGACGATATTAACGACGATAATCACGACGATGATAGCGACGATATTAGTGACGATTTTAAAGACGATTATAACGAATATAATAATTACGATATTAAAGACGATAATATCGACGATAATAACGACGATAATAACGACGATAATATCGACGATAATAACGATGATAATATCGACTATAATAACGACGATAATAACGACTATAATAACGAATGTTATAATTACGATAATTATGACGATAATTACGACCATAATAACGAATATAATAATTACGATAATAACGACGAAATTAACGACGATAAAAATGACGATAATACAGACGATAATAACGACGATAATATCGACGATAATAGCGACGATAATAACGAAGATAATAACGAATAGAATAATAAAATAATAAAGAAGATATAACGACCGTAATAGATGCGTTAATAACGACAATAATAGCGACGATATTAACGACGATAATAACGTCGATAAAAGCGTCGAAAATAACGACGATAATAACGTCGATAATAGCGACGATAATAACGCCGATAATAACGACGATAATAACAACTTTAATAACGAATGTTATAATTACGATAATTTTGACGATATTAACGACTATAATAACGACGATAATAACGACGATAATAACGACGATATTAATGACGATAATAACGAATATTATAATTACGATAATAACGACGAAATTAACGACGATAAAAATGACGATAATACAGACGATAATAACGACTATAATATCGACGATATTAACGTCGATAAGAACGAATATTATAATTGCGATAATATCGACGATATTAATGACGATAATAACGACGATAATAGCGACGATAATAACGACGATAATAACGACGATAATATCGACGATAATAACGATGATAATAATGACGATAATAACGACTATAATAACGATTATAATAACGACGATAAAAACGACGATATTATTGACGATAATAAAGGCGATAATAACGAATACAACAATTACGATAATAATCTCGATATTAACGACGATAATAACGACGATAATAGTGACGACAATAACGACGATAATAACGACGATAATATCGACGATAATAACGATGATAATAATGACGATAATAACGACTATAATAACGATTATAATAACGACGATAAAAACGACGATATTATTGACGATAATAAAGGCGACAATAACGAATATAATAATTACGATAATAACGACGAAATTAACGACGATAAAAATGACGATAATACAGACGATAATAACGACGATAATATCGACGATAATAACGACGATACTAACGAAGATAATAACGAATAGAATAATTACAATAATAAAGAAGATATAACGACCGTAATAGATGCGTTAATAACGGCAATAATAACGACGATATTAACGACGATAATAACGTCGATAATAGCGTCGAAAATAACGACGATAATAACGTCGATAATAGCGACGATAATAACGCCGATAATAACGACGATAATAACAAATATAATAATTACGATAATAAAGACGATATTAACGACGATAATAACGACGATAATAGCGACGATAATAACTACTATAATAACGACAATAATATCGAAGATAATAACGACCATAATAACGACGATATTACCGACGATTATAACGACGATAATAGCGGCGATAATAACGACGATAATAATGACGATACTAACGACGATAAGAACGACGATATTAACGACGATAATTACGTCAATCATAACGAAGATAATAACAGCGAGAATAACGATGATAATAACGACAATTATAAGGACGATAATAACGACGATATTAACGACAATAATAACGAATATTATAGCGTCGTTAATAACGACGATAATAACGACGATAATAACGACCATAATAACGATAATAATAACGACGAGGATGATAATAACGATGATAATAACGAGGATAATAACGATGATAATGACGATAATAACGACGATAATAACAACGATAATAACGACGATAATAGCGCCGATAATAACGACGATAATAACGACGATAATATCGAAGATAATAACGACGATAATAACGAATATAATATTGACGTTAATAACGACGATATTATCGACAATAATAACGAAGATGACAGCGACGTTAATAAGGACGATAATATCGACGATAATAACGACGATAATAACGACGATAATAACGAATATAATAATTACAATAATAACGACGATAAAAACGACCGAAATAGAGGCGACAATAACGACGATAATAACGACAATAGTAACGAAAATAATAACGACGATAATAGCAATGAAAATAACGACGATAATAACGACGATAATAGCGACGATAATAACGACGAAATTAATGACCATAATAACGAATATTATAACGAATATAACAATTACGATAATAACGACGAGATTAACGATGATAATAACGAATGTTATAATTACGATAATTATGACGATAATTACGACGATAATAACGAATATAATAATTACGATAATAACGACGAAATTAACGACGATAAAAATGACGATAATACAGACGATAATAACGACGATAATATCGACGATAATAGCGACGATAATAACGAAGATAATAACGAATAGAATAATAAAATAATAAAGAAGATATAACGACCGTAATAGATGCGTTAATAACGACAATAATAGCGACGATATTAACGACGATAATAACGTCGATAATAGCGTCGAAAATAACGACGATAATAACGTCGATAATAGCGACGATAATAACGCCGATAATAACGACGATAATAACAACTTTAATAACGAATGTTATAATTACGATAATTTTGACGATATTAACGACTATAATAACGACGATAATAACGACGATATTAATGACGATAATAACGAATATTATAATTACGATAATAACGACGAAATTAACGACGATAAAAATGACGATAATACAGACGATAATAACGACGATAATATCGACGATATTAACGACGATAATAACGTCGATAATAGCAACGAAAATAACGACGATAATAACGACGATAATAACAAATATAATAATTACGATAATAAAGACGATATTAACGACGATAATAACGACGATAATAGCGACGATAATAACTACTATAATAACGACATTAATATCGAAGATAATAACGACGGTTATTACGACGATAATAATGGGGAAAATGCCGATGATTATAACGATGAGGATGATAATAACGATGATAATATAGACGATAATATCGACGATAATAACGACGATAATATCGACGATAATATCGACGATAATATCGACGATAATAACTACGATAATAACGACGATAATAACGACGATTATAACGAGGATAATTACGACAATCTTAACGAAGATAATAACGGCGAGAATAACGACGATAATAACGACAATTATAAGGACGATAATAACGACGATATTAACGACGATAAGAACGAATATTATAATTGCGATAATATCGACGATATTAATGACGATAATAACGACGATAATAGCGACGATAATATCGACGATAATAACGACGATAATATCGACGATAATAACGATGATAATAATGACGATAATAACGACTATAATAACGATTATAATAACGACGATAAAAACGACGATATTATTGACGATAATAAAGGCGATAATAACGAATACAACAATTACGATAATAATCTCGATATTAACGACGATAATAACGACGATAATAGTGACGACAATAACGACGATAATAACGACGATAATATCGACGATAATAACGATGATAATAATGACGATAATAACGACTATAATAACGATTATAATAACGACGATAAAAACGACGATATTATTGACGATAATAAAGGCGACAATAACGAATATAATAATTACGATAATAACGACGAAATTAACGACGATAAAAATGACGATAATACAGACGATAATAACGACGATAATATCGACGATAATAACGACGATACTAACGAAGATAATAACGAATAGAATAATTACAATAATAAAGAAGATATAACGACCGTAATAGATGCGTTAATAACGGCAATAATAACGACGATATTAACGACGATAATAACGTCGATAATAGCGTCGAAAATAACGACGATAATAACGTCGATAATAGCGACGATAATAACGCCGATAATAACGACGATAATAACAAATATAATAATTACGATAATAAAGACGATATTAACGACGATAATAACGACGATAATAGCGACGATAATAACTGCTATAATAACGACAATAATATCGAAGATAATAACGACCATAATAACGACGATATTACCGACGATTATAACGACGATAATAGCGGCGATAATAACGACGATACTAATGACGATACTAACGACGATAAGAACGACGATATTAACGACGATAATTACGTCAATCATAACGAAGATAATAACAGCGAGAATAACGATGATAATAACGACAATTATAAGGACGATAATAACGACGATATTAACGACAATAATAACGAATATTATAGCGTCGTTAATAACGACGATAATAACGACGATAATAACGACCATAATAACGATAATAATAACGACGAGGATGATAATAACGATGATAATAACGAGGATAATAACGATGATAATGACGATAATAACGACGATAATAACAACGATAATAACGACGATAATAGCGCCGATAATAACGACGATAATAACGACGATAATATCGAAGATAATAACGACGATAATAACGAATATAATATTGACGTTAATAACGACGATATTATCGACAATAATAACGAAGATGACAGCGACGTTAATAAGGACGATAATATCGACGATAATAACGACGATAATAACGACGATAATAACGAATATAATAATTACAATAATAACGACGATAAAAACGACCGAAATAGAGGCGACAATAACGACGATAATAACGACAATAGTAACGAAAATAGTAACGACGATAATAGCAATGAAAATAACGACGATAATAACGACGATAATAGCGACGATAATAACGACGAAATTAATGACCATAATAACGAATATTATAACGAATATAACAATTACGATAATAACGACGAGATTAACGATGATAATAACGACGATAATAGCGACTATAATAACGACGATAATAACGAAGATAATAACGAAGATAATATCGACGATTATAACGACGATAATAACGAAGATAATGACGACGATAATAGCAACGATAATAACGACGATAATAACGACGATAATATCGACGATAATAACGATGATAATATCAACTATAATAACGACGATAATAACGACTATGATAACGAATGTTATAATTACGATAATTATGACGATATTAACGATTATAATAACGACTATAATAACGATGATAATATCAACGATATTAATGAGGATAATAACGAATATAATAATTACGATAATAACGATGATATTAACGACGATAAAAACGACGATAATACCGACGATAATAACGAATATAATAATTACGATAATAACGACGAAATTAACGACGATAAAAATGACGATAATACAAACGATAATAACGACGATAATATCGACGATAATAACGACGATAATAACGAAGATAATAACGAATAGAATAATTACAATAATAAAGAAGATATAAAGACCGTAATAGATGCGTTAATAACGACAATAATAACGACGATATTAACGACGATAATAATGTCGATAATAGCGTCGAAAATAACGACGATAATAACGTCGATAATAGCGACGATAATAACGCCGATAATAACGACGATAATAACAAATATAATAATTACAATAATAAAGACGATATTAACGACGATAATAACGACGATAATAGCGACGATAATAACTACTATAATAACGACAATAATATCGAAGATAATAACGACAATAATAACGACGATATTACCGACGATTATAACGACGATAATAGCGGCGATAATAACGACGATAATAATGACGATACTAACGACGATAAGAACGACGATATTAACGACGATAATTACGTCAATCATAACGAAGATAATAACGGCGATAATAACGACGATAATAACGACAATTATAAGGACGATAATAACGACGATATTAACGACGATAATAACGACGATAATAACGACGATAATAACGACGATAATATCGACGATAATAACGATGATAATAACGACGATAATATCGACGATAATAACGATTATAATATCGACGATAAATACGACGATATTATTGACGATAATAAAGGCGATTTTAACGAATATAATAATTACGATAATAACGACGATATTAACGACGATAATAACGACGATAATAGTGACGACAATTAGGACGATAATAACGACGATACTAACGACGATAAGAACGACGATAATAACGACGATAATTAGGACAATCATAACGAAGATAATAACGGCGAGAATAACGACGATAATAACGACAATTATAAGGACGATACTAACGACGATATTAACGACGATAAGAACGAATATTATAATTGCGATAATATCGACGATATTAATGACGATAATAACGACGATAATAGCGACGATAATAACGACGATAATAAGGACGATATTATAGACGTTAATAACGAATATAATAATTACGATAATAAAGACAATAATATGGACGATAATATCGACAATAATAACGACGATAATAACGACGATATTAGTGTCGTTAATATAGACAATAATAACGAATATAATAATTACGATAATAACGACGATAATAACGACGATAATAACGAATATTATAATTACGATAATATCGACGATCTTAACGACGATAATAACGACGATAATAGCGACGATAATAACGACGATAATAACGACGATAATATCGAGGATAATAACGATGAAAATATCGACGATAATAACGACGATAATAACAACTTTAATAACGAATGATATAATTGCGATAATTTTGACGATATTAACGACTATAATAACGACGATAATAACTACGATAATAACGACGATAATATTGACGATAATAACGATGATAATATCGACTATAATAACGACGATAATAACGACTATAATAACGAATGTTATAATTACGATAATTATGACGATAATTACGACGATAATAACGAATATAATAATTACGATAATAACGACGAAATTAACGACGATAATATCGACGATAATAACGACGATAATAACGAAGATAATAACGAATAGAATAATTACAATAATAAAGAAGATATAACGACCGTAATAGATGCGATGATAACGCCAATAATACCGACGATAATAACGACGATAATATCGACGATATTAACGATGTTATTAATGACGATAATATCGAAGATTTTAACGATATTAATAACGATGAAAATGATAATAATGATGATAATAACAATGATAATAAGGACGATAATAACGGCGATAATAACGGCGATTATAACGACAAAACTAACGACGATAATAACGAAAATTATAATGACGACAATTGCGATGAGGATGATAAAGACTATGATAATTGCGACGATAATAACGAAGATAATAACGACCGTAATAGAGACGATAATAACTATGATAATTTCGAGGATAATAACTACGATAATAAAGACGATAATAGCGACGATAATAACGACGAAATTAACGACGGTAATAAAGAAGATTATAACGAATACAAAAATTACGATAATAACGACGATATTAACGACGATAATCACGACGATGATAGCGACGATATTAGTGACGATTTTAAAGACGATTATAACGAATATAATAATTACGATATTAAAGACGATAATATCGACGATAATAACGACGATAATAACGACGATAATTTCGACGATATTAATGAAGATAATGACGATGATTATAACGATGAGGATGATAATAACGATGATAATAAAGACGATAATATCGACGATAATAACGACGATAATAACGACGATAATAACGACGATAATAACGACGATAATAACGAAGATAATAACGAATATAATAATTACAATAATAACGACGATATAATGACCGTAATGGAGGCCAAAATAACGACAATAATAACGACGATAGTAACGACAATAAGAACGACGATAATAGCGACGAAAATAACGACGATAATAACGACGATAATAACGAACATACTAAGGATAATAATAACGATGAGGATGATAATAAGGATGATAATAACGATCATAATAACGATGATAATAAGGAATATAATAACGACGATAATAAAGACGATAATAACGACGATCATAACGACGATAAAAACGGGCGAGAATAACGACAATAATAACGACAATTATAAGGACGATATTAATGACGATTGCAACGAATGTAATTATTACGATAGTTACGACGATATTAACGATGATAATAATGACGATAATAACGACGATAATACCGACGATAATAACGACGATAATAACGACGATAATAACGACGATATTAATGACGATAATATCGATGATTATAACGATAATAATAACGATGAGAATGATAATAATGATGATAATAACAATGATAATAACGACGATAATCATTATGATAATAACGATAATAATAACGATGAGAATGATAATAATGATGATTATAACAAAAATAAAAACTATGATAATATCGAAGATAATAACGTCGATAATAACGACGATATTATCGACGATAATAACTACGATAATAACGACCGAAATAGATGCGATAATAACGACTATAATAACGACGATAATAACGACGATAATAACGACGATAATAACGACGATAATAACGACGATAATAACGACGATAATAAAGAAGATAATAGCGACGATAATAACGACGTTAATATCGACGATAATAACGACGATATTAACGATGATAATGACGATAATAACGAAGATAATAACGACGAAGATACCGACAATATTAACGACGATAATAACGACGATATTAAGGACGATAATTATGACGATAATAACGACGATACTAACGATGATAATGACGATAATACCGACTATAATAACGATGATAATGACGATAATAACGACGATAAAAAAGATGATAATAACGACGATAATAACGACGATATTAACGACGATAATACCGACGATAATAACGACGATAATAACGACTATAATATCGACGATAATAACGACGATAACAGCGACGATATTAACGACGATAAGAACGACAATAATAACGACGATTATAACAACGATAATAACAACAATAATAACAGCGATTATAACGATGATAATAACGAAGAAAATTACTACGAAAATATCGACGATAATAACGACGATAATAAGGACGATAACAGCGACGATAATAACGACGATAACAACGACGATAATAATGACGATAATAACGACGATAATAACGACTATAATATCGACGATAATAACGACGATAACAGCGACGATATTAACGAAGATAGGAACGACGATAATAACGACTATTATAACGACGATAATAACGACGATAATGACGATGATAATGACGATACTAAAGACGATAACAACGACAATAATAACGACGATAACAGCGACGATATTAACGACGATAAGAACGACGATAATAATAACGATTATAACGACGATAATAACAGCGATTATAACGACGATAATAACGAAGAAATGTACGACGAAAATAACGACGATAATAAGGACGATAATAAGGACGATAACAGCGACGATAATAACGACAATAGCAACGACGATATTAACGACGATAATAACGACGATATAAATGACGATAATAACGGCGATAATAACGATGATAACAACGACGATTATAACGACTAATATAACGACGATAATAACGACGATATAAACGACGATAATAACGACGAATATAACGACGATAATAACAAAGATAAAAACGACGATAATAACAACGATAATTATGACGATAATTACGACGATAAAAACCATGATAATGACGATAATAACGACGATAATAACGACGATAATTATGAGGATAATTAGGACGATATCAACGATAATAACGACGATATAAATGACGATAATAACGACGATAATAACGAAGATAATTATGACGATAATAACGACGTTAATAACGATGATAATGATGATAATAACTACGATATTAACGATGACAACGACAATAATAACGACGATATTAACGACAATAATAACGACGATAATAACGACGTTAATAACGACGATAATTACGACGATAATAACGACGATAATAACGACGATATAAATGACGATAATAACGGCGTTAATAACGATGATAACAACGACGATTATAACGACTAATATAACGACGATAATAACGACGATATAAATGACGATAATAACGACGAATGTAACGACGATAATAACAAAGATAAAAACGACGATAATAACAACGATAATTATGACGATAATTACGACGATAAATACGATGATAATGACGATAATAACGACGATAATAACGACGATAATTATGAGGATAATTAGGACGATATCAACGATAATAACGACGATAATATCGACTATATTAACGACGATAATAACGACGATAAAAATGACGATAATAACGACGATTCATAACGACGATAATATCGACGATAATAACGACGATAAATATGACGATAATAACGACGATAATAACGATGATAATGACGATGATATTGACGATACTAAGGACGATAATAACGTCGAATATTATGAGGATAATAAGGACAATAACAACGATAATATCGACGATAAAAACGACGATAATGACGATAATAACGACGTTAATAACGATGATAATGATGATAATAACTACGATATTAACGATGATAACGACGATAATAACGACGATAATATCGACGATAACAACGATAATAATAACGACGAAAATAACGACGATAATTTCGACGATAACAACGACGATAATAACGACGATAAAAATGACGATAATAACGACGATAATAACGAAGATAATTATGACGATAATAACGACGAAAATGACGATAATAACGACGATAATTATGACGGTAATAACGACGATAATAACGACGATAATTATGAGGATAATAAAGACCATAACAACGATAATAACGACGATAAAAATGACGATAATAACGACGATTATAAAGACGATAATAACAAAGATAATAACGACGAAAATAACGACGATAATTATGACGATAATAACGACGATAAAAACGATGATAACGACGATAATAACGACGATATTGACGACGATAATTATGACGATAATAATGACGAAACTAACGATGTTAATAACGATCATAATGACGATAATAACGACGATAATTAAGAGATAATATCGACGATAATAACGACGATATAAATGACGATAATAACGACGATAATAACGATGATAATGACGATAATAACGACGATAATAACGATGATAACAACGAGGATAATAACGACGATAATGACGACGATAATAACGACGATATTAATGACGATAATAACGTCGATAAAAACGACAATATAAATAACGATAATAACGACGATATTGACGATGATAATGACGATAATAACAGCGATAATAAGGACGCTAATTATGACGATAATAACGACGATCATAACGATGATAATGACGATAATAACGACAATAATAACGACGATAATTTTGAGGATAATAAGGACGATAATAACGACTATAATAACGACGATATAAATGACAATAATAACGACGATAATAACGGTGATAATGAGGATGGTAACGACGATAATATCGACGACAATAACGACGATAATAACGACGATAATAACGACGATAATTATGACGATAATAACGATGATAATGACGATAATAACGACAATAATAACGACGATAATTACGAGGATAATTATGACGATAATAACGACGATAATAACGATGACAATGACGATTATAACGTCGATAATAACGACAATAATTATGAGGATAATAAGGACGATAACAACGATAATAACGACGATAATAACGACGATGTAAATGACGATAATAACGACGATTATAACGACGATAATAACAAAGATAATATCGACGATAATAACGACGATAATTTTGACGATAATAACTACGATAAAAACGACGATATTAACGACGATAATAACGGCGATAATAACGACGTAAATAATGACGATAATTATGACGATAATAACGACGATAATAACGATGATAATGACGATAATAACGACGATAATTATGATGATAACAACGACGATAATAACGACGATATAAATGACGATAATAACGACGATAATAACGACGATTATAACGACGATAATAACGAAGATAATTATCATGATAATAACGACGTTAATAACGATGATAATTACGACGATAATAACGATGGTAATAACGAAGATAATAAAGACGATAATAACGATGATTATGACGATAATAACGACGACAATAACGACGATAATTATGAGGATAATAAGGACGATAACAACGATAATAACGACGATAATAACGACGATATAAATGACGATAATAACAAGGATAATTACGAAGATAATTATGACGATAATAACGACGATAATAACGATGATAATGATGATATTAACGACGATATTAACGATGATAACGACGATAATAACGACGATAACATCGACGATAACGACGACGATAATAACGACGAAAATAACGACGATAATAACGACGATAATTATGACGATAATAATGACGAAAATAACGATGTTAATAACGTTAATAACGACGATAATAACGACGATAATTATGATGATAATAATGACGAAAATAACGATGTTAATAACGATAATAACGACGATAATAACGATGATAATGACGATAATAACGACGATATTATCGACGACAATGACGACGAAAATAACGATGATAATAACGACGATAATTATGACGATAATAACGACGATAATGACGATGATAATGACGATAATAACGACGATAATAACGACGATAATAACGACGATAATAACGATGATAATGACGATAATAACGACGATAATAACGACGATAATTTTGAGGATAATAAGGACGATAATAACGACTATAATAACGACGATATAAATGACGATAATAACGACGATAATAACGACGATATAAATGACGATAATATCGACGATAATAATGTTGATAATGACGATAATAACGACGACAATTATGACGATAATAATGACGAAAATAACGATGTTAATAACGATAATAACGACGATATAAATGACGATAATAACGAAGATAATTATGACGATAACAACGACGATAATAACGACGATAAAAATGACGATAATAACGACGATTAAAACGACGATAATAACGACGATAACAACGAAGATAATGACGATAATAACGACGACATTAACGAAGATGATTATGACAAAATAACGACGATATTAAAGACGATAATTATGAGGATGATAAGGACGATAACAACGATGATAATGACGATATTAACGACGATATTAACGACGACAATAATGACGATAATAAAGACGATATTAACGACGATAATAACGACGATAATAACGACGATATTAACGACGATAATAACGACGATAAAAAGAAGATAATTACAATAATAACGACGATATTAACGATGATAATTATGACGATAACAACGACGATAACAACGATGATAATGACGATAATAACGACGACATTAACGACGATGATTATCACAAAATAACGACGATATTAACGACGATAATTATGAGGATAATAAGGACGATAACAACGATGGTAATGACGTTAATAACGACGACATTAACGACGATGATTATCACAAAATAACGACGATATTAACGACGATAATTATGAGGATAATAAGGACGATAACAACGATGATTATCACAAAATAATGACGATATTAACGACGATAATTACGAGGATAATAAGGACAATATCAACATGATTATGACGATATTAGCGACGATATTAACGACGATAATAACGACGATAATAACGACGATATTAACGACAATAATAACGACGATAATAACGACGATATTAACGACGATAATAACGACGATAAAAAGAAGATAATGACAATAATAACGACGATATTAACGACGATAATTATGATTATAATAAGGACGATAACAACGATGATAATGAAGATATTAACAACAATATTAACGACGATAATAACGACGATAATAACGACGATATTAACGACGATAATATCGACGATAAAATGAAGATAATGACAATAATAACGACGATATTAACGATGATAATTATGACGATAACAACGACGATAATAACGACGATAACAACGATGATAATGACGGTAATAACGACGACATTAACGACGATGAATATGACAAAATAACGACGATATTAACGACGATAATTATGAGGATAATAAGGACGATAACAACGATGATAATGACGATCTTAACGACGATGTTAACGACGATAATAACGACGATAATAACGACGATATTAACGACGATAATAACGACGATAAAAAGAAGATAATGACAATAATAACGACGATATTAACGATGATAATTATGACGATAACAACGACGATAATAACGACGATAACAACGATGACAATGAGGATAATAACGACGACATTAACGACGATGAATATGACAAAATAACGACGATATTAAGAACGATAATTATGAAGATAATAAGGACGATAACAACGATGATAATGACGATATTAACGACGATGTTAACGACGTTAATAATGACGATAATAACGACGATATTAACGATGATAATTATGACGATAACAACGAAGATAATGACGATAATAACGACGACATTAACGACGATGATTATGACAAAATAACGACGATATTAACGACGATAATTATGAGGAATATAAGGACGATAACAACGATGATAATGACGATAATAACGACGACATTAACGACGATGATTATGACAAAATAACGGCGATATTTACGATGATAATGTCGATGATAAATATTACGATAATAACGACGATAATAACGACGATAACTACGAAAATAATGACGATAATATCGACGATATTAACGACGATAATTATAAGGATAATAAGGACGATAACAACGATGATAATGACGATATTAACGACGATACTAACGACAATAATAACGACGATATTAACGATGATAATTATGACGATAACAACGACGATAATAACGACGATAACAACGATGATAATGACGATAATATCGACGACATTAACGACGATGATTATGACAAAATAACGACGATATTAACGACGATAATTAGGAGGATAATAAGGACGATAACAACGATGATAATGACGATATTAACGACGATAATGACGACTATAATTATAATGATAAAAACGACGATAATCACGATGATAATTATGACGATAGTAACGACGATAACAACGAAGATAATGACGATAATATCGACGACATTAACGACGATGATTATGACAAAATAACGACGATATTAACGACGATAATTATGAGGATAATAAGGACGATAACAACGATGATAATGACGATATTAACTACGATATTAACGACGATAATAACGACGATAATAACGACGATATTAACGACGATAATAACAACGATAAAAAGAAGATAATGACAATAATAACGACGATATTAACGATGATAATTATGACGATAACAGCGAAGATAATGACGATATTAACGACGATAATTATGAGGATAATAACGACGATACCAACGAAGATAATGACGATAATAACGACGACATTAACGACGATGTTTATGACAAAATAACGACGATATTAACGACAATAATTATGAGGATAATAAGGACGATAACAACGATGATAATGACGATATTAACGACGATATTAACGACGATAATAACGACGATTTTAACGACGATAATAACGACGATATTAACGACGATAATAACGACGATAAAAAGCAGATAATGACAATAATAACGACGATATTAACGATGATAATTATGACGATAACAGCGAAGATAATGACGATATTAACGACGATAATTATGAGGATAATAACGACGATAACAACGATGACAATGACAATATTAAGGACGATAATAACGACGATAACAACGAAGATAATGACGATAATAACGACGACATTAACGACGATGATTATGACAAAATAACGACGATATTAACGACGATAATTATGAGGATAATAAGGACGATAACAACGATGATAATGACGATAATATCGACGACATTAACGACGATGATTATGACAAAATAACGACGATATTAACGACGATAATTATGAGGAATATAAGGACGATAACAACGATGATAATGACAATAATAACGACGACATTAACGACGATGATTATGACAAAATAACGGCGATATTTACGATGATAATGTCGATGATAAATATGACGATAATAACGACGATAATAACGACAATAACTACGAAGATAATGACGATAATATCGACGATATTGACGACGATAATTATAATGATAATAAGGACGATATCAACGATGATAATGACGATATTAACGACGATACTAACGACAATAATAACGACGATATTAAGGATGATAATTATGACGATAACAACGACGATAATAACGACGATAACAACGATGATAATGACGATAATATCGACGACATTAACGACGATGATTATGACAAAATAACGACGATATTAACGACGATAATTAGGAGGATAATAAGGACGATAACAACGATGATAATGACGATATTAACGACGATAATGACGACTATAATTATAATGATAAAAACGACGATAATGACTATGATAATTATGACGATAGTAACGACGATAACAACGAAGATAATGACGATAATATCGACGACATTAACGACGATGATTATGACAAAATAACGACGATATTAACGAAGATAATTATGAGGATAATAAGGACGATAACAACGATGATAATGACGATAATAAAGACGACATTAACGACGATGATTATGACAAAATAACGACGATAATTATGAGGATAATAAGGACGATAACTACGATGGTAATGACGATAATAACGACGACATTAACGACGAAGATTATCACAAAATAACGACGATATTAACGACGATAATTATGAGGATAATAAGGAGATAACAACGATGGTAATGACGATAATAACGACGACATTAACGACGATGATTATCACAAAATAACGACGATATTAACGACGATAATTATGAGGATAATAAGGACGATAACAACGATGATAATGACGATATTAACGACGATAATGACGACTAAAATTATAATGATAAAAACGACGATAATGACGATGATAATTATGACGATAATAACGACGATAACAACGAAGATAATGACGATAATATCGACGACATTAACGACGATGATTGTCACAAAATAACGACGATAATAACGACGATAATTATGAGGATAATAAGGACGATAACAACGATGGTAATGACGATAATAACGACGACCTTAATGACGATGATTATCACAAAATAACGACGATATTAACGACGATAATTATGAGGATAATAAGGACGATAACAACGATGATAATGACGATATTAACGACGATACTAACGACAATAATAACGACGATATTAACGATGATAATTATGACGATAACAACGACGATAATAACGACGATAACAACGATGATAATGACGATAATATCGACGACATTAACGACGATGATTATGACAAAATAACGACGATATTAACGACGATAATTAGGAGGATAATAAGGACGATAACAACGATGATAATGACGATATTAACGACGATAATAACGACTATAATTATAATGATAAAAACGACGATAATGACGATGATAATTATGACGATAGTAACGACGATAACAACGAAGATAATGACGATAATATCGACGACATTAACGACGATGATTATGACAAAATTACGACGATATTAACGACGATAATTATGAGGATAATAAGGACGATAACAACGATGATAATGACGATATTAACGACGATGTTAACGACGATAATAACGACGATAATAACGACGATATTAACGACGATAATAACGACGATAAAAAGAAGATAGTGACAATAATAACGACGATATTAACGATGATAATTATGACGATAACAACGAAGATAATGACGATAATAACGACGACATTAACGACGATGATTATGACAAAATAACGACGATATTAACGACGATAATTTTGAGGATAATAAGGACGATAACAACGATGATAATGACGATATTAACGACGATGTTAACGACGATAATAACGACGATAATAACGACGATATTAACGACGAAAATAACGACGATAAAAAGAAGATAGTTACAATAATAACGACGATATTAACGATGATAATTATGACGATAAGAACGAAGATAATGACGATAATAACGACGACATTAACGAAATGATTATGACAAAATGACGACGATATTAACGACGATAATTATAAGGATAATAAGGACGATAATAACGACTATAATTATGATGATAAAAACGACGATAATGACGATGATAATTATGACGATAATAACGACGATATTAACGACGATAATAACGACGATAACAACGAAGATAATGACGACGATAAAAAGAAGATAATGACAATAATAACGACGATATTAACGATGATATTTATGACGATAACAACGTAGATAATGACGATAATAACGACGACATTAACGACGATGATTATGACAAAATAACGACGATATTAACGACGATAATTATGAGGATGATAAGGACGATAACAACGATGATAATGACGATATTAACGACGATATTAACGACGATAATAACGACGATAATGAAGACGATATTAACGACGATAATAACGACGATAAAAAGAAGATAGTGACAATAATAACGACGATATTAACGATGATAATTATGACGATAACAACGATGGTAATGACGATAATAACGACGACATTGACGACGATGATTATCACAAAATATCGACGATATTAACGACGATAATTATGAAGATAATAAGGACGATAACAACGATGATAATGACGATAATATCGACGACATTAACGACGATGATTATGACAAAATAACGACGATATTAACGACGATAATTATGAGGAATATAAGGACGATAACAACGATGATAATGACAATAATAACGACGACATTAACGACGATGATTATGACAAAATAACGGCGATATTTACGATGATAATGTCGATGATAAATATGACGATAATAACGACGATAATAACGACGATAACTACGAAGATAATGACGATAATATCGACGATATTAACGACGATAATTATAAGGATAATAAGGACGATAACAACGATGATAATGACGATATTAACGACGATACTAACGACAATAATAACGACGATATTAACGATGATAATTATGACGATAACAACGACGATAATAACGACGATAACAACGATGATAATGACGATAATATCGACGACATTAACGACGATGATTATGACAAAATAACGACGATATTAACGACGATAATTAGGAGGATAATAAGGACGATAACAACGATGATAATGACGATATTAACGACGATAATAACGACTATAATTATAATGATAAAAACGACGATAATGACGATGATAATTATGACGATAGTAACGACGATAACAACGAAGATAATGACGATAATATCGACGACATTAACGACGATGATTATGACAAAATAACGACGATATTAACGACGATAATTATGAGGATAATAAGGACGATAACAACGATGATAATGACGATATTAACGACGATGTTAACGACGATAATAACGACGATAAAAAGAAGATAGTGACAATAATAACGACGATATTAACGATGATAATTATGACGATAACAACGAAGATAATGACGATAATAACGACGACATTAACGACGATGATTATGACAAAATAACGACGATATTAACGACGATAATTATGAGGATAATAAGGACGATAACAACGATGATAATGGCGATATTAACGACGATGTTAACGACGATAATAACGACGATAATAACGACGATATTAACGACGATAATAACGACGATAAAAAGAAGATAATGACAATAATAACGACGATATTAACGATGATAATTATGACGATAACAACGATGATAATGACGATAATAACGACGACATTATCGACGATATTAACGACGATAATTATGAGGATAATAAGGACGATTACAACGATGATAATGACGACAATAACGACGGTATTAACGACGATGCTTATGACAAAATAACGACGATATTAACGACGATAATTATGAGGATAATAAGGACGTTAACAATGATGGTAATGACGATATTAACGACAATATTAACGACGATAATAACGACGATAATAACGACGATATTAACGACGATAATAACGACGATAAAAAGAAGATAATGACAATAATATCGACGATATTAACGATGATAATTATGACGATAACAACGAAGATAATGACGATAATAACGACAACATTAACGACGATGATTATGACAAAATAACGACGATATTAACGACGATAATTATGAGGTTAATAAGGACGATAACAACGACGATAATGACGATATTAACGGCGATAATGACGACTATAATTATGATGATAAAAATGACGATAATGACGATGATAATTATGACGATAATAACGACGATAACAACGAAGATAATGACGATAATATCGACGACATTAACGACGATGATTATGACAAAATAACGACGATATTAACGACGATAATTATGAAGATAATAAGGACGATAACAACGATGATAATGACGATATTAACGACGATGTTAACTACGATAATAACGACGATAATAACGACGATATTAACGACGATAATAACGACGATAAAAAGAAGATAATGACAATAATAACGACGATATTAACGATGATAATTATGACGATAACAACGATGATAATGACGATAATAACGACGACATTAACGACGATGATTATGACAAAATAACGACGATATTAACGACGATAATTATGAGGATAATAAGGACGATAACAACGATGATAATGACGATAATAAAGACGACATTAACGACGATGATTATGACAAAATAACGACGATATTAACGACGATAATTATGAGGATATTAAGGACGATAACTACGATGGTAATGACGATAATAACGACGACATTAACGACGATGATTATCACAAAATAACGACGATATTAACGACGATAATTATGAGGTTAATAAGGACGATAAAAACGATGATTATCACAAAATAACGAAGATATTAACGACGATAATTATGAGGATAATAAGGACGATAACAACGATGGTAATGACGATAATAACGACGACATTAACGACGATGATTATCACAAAATAACGACGATATAAACGACGAAAATTATGAGGATAATAAGGACGATAACAACGATGATAATGACGGTATTAACGACGATATTAACGACGATAATAACGACGATAATAACGACGATATTAACGACGATAATAACGACGATAAAAAGAAGATAATGACAATAATAACGACGATATTAACGATGATAATTATGACGATAACAACGAAGATAATGACGATAATAACGACGACATTAACGACGATGATTATGACAAAATAACGACGATATTAACGACGATAATTATGAGGATAATAAGGACGATAACAACGATGATAATGACGATAATAACGACAGTATTAACGACGATGCTTATGACAAAATAACGACGATATTAACGACGATAATTATGAGGATAATAAGGACGATAACAACGATGATAATGACGATAATAACGACAGTATTAACGACGATGCTTATGACAAAATAACGACGATATTAACGACGATAATTATGAGGATAATAAGGACGATAACAACGATGATAATGACGATAATAACGACGATGTTAACGACGATAATAACGACGATAAAAACGACGATATTAACGACGATAATAACGACGATAAAAAGAAGATAGTGACAATAATAACGACGATAATAACGATGATAATTATGACGATAACAACGAAGATAATGACGATAATAACGACGACATTAACGACGATGATTATGACAAAATAACGACGATATTAACGACGATAATTATGAGGATAATAAGGACGATAACAACGATGGTAATGACGATAATAAAGACGACATTAACGACGATGATTATCACAAAATAACGACGATATTAACGACGATAATTATGAGGATAATAAGGACGATAACAACGATGGTAATGACGATAATAACGACGACATTAACGTCGATGATTATCACAAAATAACGACGATATTAACCACGATAATTATGAGGATAATAAGGACGATAACAACGATGATTATCACAAAATAACGACGATATTAACGACGATAATAACGACGATAAAAAGAAGATAATGACAATAATAACGACGATATTAACGATGATAATTATGACGATAACAACGAAGATAATGACGATAATAACGACGACATTAACGACGATGATTATGACAAAATAACGACGATATTAACGACGATAATTATGAGGATAATAACGACGATAACAACGATGATAATGACGATAATAACGACGACATTAACGACGATGAATATGACAAAATAACGACGATATTAAGAACGATAATTATGAAGATAATAAGGACGATAACAACGATGGTAATGACGATAATAACGACGACATTAACGACGATGATTATCACAAAATAACGACGATATTAACGACGATAATTATGAGGATAATAAGGACAATAACAACGATGATAATGACGATATTAACAACGATATTAACGACGATAATAACGACGATAATAACGACGATATTAACGACGATAATAACGACGATAAAAAGAAGATAGTGACAATAATAACGACGATATTAACGATGATAATTATGACGATAACAACGAAGATAATGACGATGATAACGACGACATTAACGACGATATTAACGACGATAATTATGAGGATAATAAGGACGATAACAACGATGATAATGACGATAATAACGACGACATTAACGACGATGCTTATGACAAAATAACGACGATATTAAAGACGATAATTATGAGGATAATAAGGACGATAACAACGATGATAATAACGATAATAAAGACGACATTAACGACGATGATTATGACAAAATAACGACGATATTAACGCCGATAATTATGAGGATAATAAGGACGATAACTACGATGGTAATGACGATAAAACGACGACATTAACGACGATGATTATCACAAAATAACGACGATATTAACGACGATAATTATTAGGATAATAAGGACGATAACAACGATGGTAATGACGATAATAACGACGACATTAACGTCGATGATTATCACAAAATTACGACGATATTAACCACGATAATTATGAGGATAATAAGGACGATAACAACGATGATAATGACGATAATAACGACGACATTAACGACGATGAATATGACAAAATAACGACGATATCAACAACGATAATTATGAAGATAATAAGGACGATAACAACGATGGTAATGACGATAATAACGACGACATTAACGACGATGATTATCACAAAATAACGACGATATTAACGACGATAATTATGAGGATAATAAGGACGATAACAACGATGATAATGACGATATTAACGACGATATTAACGACGATAATAACGACGATAATAACGACGATATTAACGACGATAATAACGACGATAAAAAGAAGATAATGACAATAATAACGACGATATTAACGATGATTATTATGACGATAACAACGAAGATAATGACGATAATAACGACGACATTAACGACGATGATTATGACAAAATAACGACGATATTAACGACGATAATTATGATGATAATAACGACGATATCAACGATGATAATGACGATAATAACGACGACATTAACGACGATGAATATGACAAAATAACGACGATATTAACGACGATAATTATGAGGATAATAAGGACGATAACAACGATGTTAATGACGATAATAACGACGACATTAACGACGATGATTATCACAAAATAACGACGATATTAACGACGATAATTATGAGGATAATAAGGACGATAACATCGATGATAATGACGATATTAACGACGATATTAACGACGATAATAACGACGATAATAACGACGATATTAACGACGATAATAACGACGATAAAAAGAAGGTAATGACAATAATAACGACGATATTAACGATGATAATTATGACGATAACAACGAAGATAATGACGATAATAACGACGACATTAACGACGATGTATATGACAAAATAACGACGATATTAACAACGATAATTATGAAGATAATAAGGACGATAACAACGATGGTAATGACGATAATAACGACGACATTAACGACGATGATTATCACAAAATAACGACGATAATAACGACAATATTTATGAGGATAATAAGGACGATAAAAAGGATGATAATGACGATATTAACGACGATATTAACGACGATAATAACGACGATAATAACGACGATATTAACGACGATAATAAAGACCATAAAAAGAAGATAATGACAATAATAACGACGATATTAACGATGATAATTATGACGATAACAACGAAGATAATGACGATAATAACGACGACATTAACGACGATGATTATCACAAAATAACGACGATATTAACGACGATAATTATGAAGATAATAAGGACGATAACAACGATGATAATTACGATATTAACGACGATATTAACGATGATAATAACGACAATAATAACGACGATATTAACGACAATAACGACGATAAAAGGAAGATAATGACAATAATAACGACGATATTAACGATGATAATTATGACGATAACAACGACGATAATAACGACGATAACAACGATGATAATGACGATAATAACGACGACATTAACGACGATGAATATGACAAAATAACGACGATATTAACAAAGATAATTACGAAGATAATAAGGACGATAACAACGATGGTAATGACGATAATAACGACGACATTGACGACGATGATTATCACAAAATAACGACGATATTAACGACGATAATTATGAGGATAATAAGGACGATAACAACGATGATAATGACGATAATAACGACGACATTAACGACGATGCTTATGACATAATAACGACGATATTAAGGACGATAATTATGAGGATAATAAGGACGATAACAACGATGATAATGACGATATTAACGACGATATTAAGGACGATAATAACGACGATAATAACGACGATATTAACGACGATAATAACGACGATAAAAAGAAGATAATGACAATAAAAACGACGATATTAACGATGATAATTATGACGATAACAACGAAGATAATGACGATAATAACGACGACATTAACGACAATGATTATGACAAAATAACGACGATATTAACGACGATAATTATGAGGATAATAAGGACGATAACAACGATGAAAATGACGACAATAACGACGGTATTAACGACGATGCTTATGACAAAATAACGACGATATTAACGACGATAATTATGAGGATAATAAGGACGTTAACAATGATGGTAATGACGATATTTACGACAATATTAACGACGATAATAACGACGATAATAACGACGATATTAACGACGATAATAACGACGATAAAAAGAAGATAATGACAATAATATCGACGATATTAACGATGATAATTATGACGATAACAACGAAGATAATGACGATAATAACGACAACATTAACGACGATGATTATGACAAAATAACGACGATATTAACGACGATAATTATGAGGTTAATAAGGACGATAACAACGACGATAATGACGATATTAACGGCGATAATGACGACTATAATTATGATGATAAAAATGACGATAATGACGATGATAATTATGACGATAATAACGACGATAACAACGAAGATAATGACGATAATATCGACGACATTAACGACGATGATTATGACAAAATAACGACGATATTAACGACGATAATTATGAAGATAATAAGGACGATAACAACGATGATAATGACGATATTAACGACGATGTTAACTACGATAATAACGACGATAATAACGACGATATTAACGACGATAATAACGACGATAAAAAGAAGATAATGACAATAATAACGACGATATTAACGATGATAATTATGACGATAACAACGATGATAATGACGATAATAACGACGACATTAACGACGATGATTATGACAAAATAACGACGATATTAACGACGATAATTATGAGGATAATAAGGACGATAACAACGATGATAATGACGATAATAAAGACGACATTAACGACGATGATTATGACAAAATAACGACGATATTAACGACGATAATTATGAGGATATTAAGGACGATAACTACGATGGTAATGACGATAATAACGACGACATTAACGACGATGATTATCACAAAATAACGACGATATTAACGACGATAATTATGAGGTTAATAAGGACGATAAAAACGATGATTATCACAAAATAACGAAGATATTAACGACGATAATTATGAGGATAATAAGGACGATAACAACGATGGTAATGACGATAATAACGACGACATTAACGACGATGATTATCACAAAATAACGACGATATAAACGACGAAAATTATGAGGATAATAAGGACGATAACAACGATGATAATGACGGTATTAACGACGATATTAACGACGATAATAACGACGATAATAACGACGATATTAACGACGATAATAACGACGATAAAAAGAAGATAATGACAATAATAACGACGATATTAACGATGATAATTATGACGATAACAACGAAGATAATGACGATAATAACGACGACATTAACGACGATGATTATGACAAAATAACGACGATATTAACGACGATAATTATGAGGATAATAAGGACGATAACAACGATGATAATGACGATAATAACGACAGTATTAACGACGATGCTTATGACAAAATAACGACGATATTAACGACGATAATTATGAGGATAATAAGGACGATAACAACGATGATAATGACGATAATAACGACAGTATTAACGACGATGCTTATGACAAAATAACGACGATATTAACGACGATAATTATGATGATAATAACGACGATATCAACGATGATAATGACGATAATAACGACGACATTAACGACGATGAATATGACAAAATAACGACGATATTAACGACGATAATTATGAGGATAATAAGGACGATAACAACGATGTTAATGACGATAATAACGACGACATTAACGACGATGATTATCACAAAATAACGACGATATTAACGACGATAATTATGAGGATAATAAGGACGATAACATCGATGATAATGACGATATTAACGACGATATTAACGACGATAATAACGACGATAATAACGACGATATTAACGACGATAATAACGACGATAAAAAGAAGGTAATGACAATAATAACGACGATATTAACGATGATAATTATGACGATAACAACGAAGATAATGACGATAATAACGACGACATTAACGACGATGTATATGACAAAATAACGACGATATTAACAACGATAATTATGAAGATAATAAGGACGATAACAACGATGGTAATGACGATAATAACGACGACATTAACGACGATGATTATCACAAAATAACGACGATAATAACGACAATATTTATGAGGATAATAAGGACGATAAAAAGGATGATAATGACGATATTAACGACGATATTAACGACGATAATAACGACGATAATAACGACGATATTAACGACGATAATAAAGACCATAAAAAGAAGATAATGACAATAATAACGACGATATTAACGATGATAATTATGACGATAACAACGAAGATAATGACGATAATAACGACGACATTAACGACGATGATTATCACAAAATAACGACGATATTAACGACGATAATTATGAAGATAATAAGGACGATAACAACGATGATAATTACGATATTAACGACGATATTAACGATGATAATAACGACAATAATAACGACGATATTAACGACAATAACGACGATAAAAGGAAGATAATGACAATAATAACGACGATATTAACGATGATAATTATGACGATAACAACGACGATAATAACGACGATAACAACGATGATAATGACGATAATAACGACGACATTAACGACGATGAATATGACAAAATAACGACGATATTAACAAAGATAATTACGAAGATAATAAGGACGATAACAACGATGGTAATGACGATAATAACGACGACATTGACGACGATGATTATCACAAAATAACGACGATATTAACGACGATAATTATGAGGATAATAAGGACGATAACAACGATGATAATGACGATATTAACGACGATATTAAAGACGATAATAACGACGATAATAACGACGATATTAACGACGATAATAACGACGATAATAACGACGATATTAACGACGATAATAACGACGATAATAACGACGATATTAACGACGATAATAACGACGATAAAAAGAAGATAATGACAATAATAACGACGATATTAATGTTGATAATTATGACGATAACAACGAAGATAATGACGATAATAACGACGACATTAACGACGATGATTATGACAAAATAACGACGATATTAACGACGATAATTATGAGGATAATAAGGACGATAACAACGATGATAATGACGATAATAAAGACGACATTAACGACGATGATTAAGACAAAATAACGACGATAATTATGAGGATAATAAGTACGATAACTACGATGGTAATAACGATAATAACGACAACATTAAGGACGATGATTATCACAAAATAACGTCGATATTAACGACGATAATTATGAAGATAATAAGGACGATAACAACGATGATAATGACGATAATAACGACGACATTAACGACGATGATTATCACAAAATAACGACGATATTAACGACGATAATTATGAGAATAATAAGGACGATAACAACGATGATAATGACGATATTAACGACGATATTAACGACGATAATAACGACGATAATAACGACGATATTAACGACGATAATAACGACGATAAAAAGAAGATAATGACAATAATAACGACGATATTAACGATGATAATTATGACGATAACAACGAAGATAATGACGATAATAACGACGACATAAACGACGATTATTATGACAAAATAACGACGATATTAACGACGATAATTATGAGGATAATAACGACGATAACAACGATGATAATGACGATAATAACGACTACATTAACGACGATGAATATGACAAAATAACGACGTTTTTAACGACGACAATTATGAGGATAATAAGGACGATAACAACGATGGTAATGACGATAATAACGACGACATTAACGACGATGATTATCACAAAATAACCACGATATTTACGACGATAATTATGAGGATAATAAGGACGATAACAACGATGATAATGACGATATTAACGACGATATTTATGAAGATAATAACGACGATAATTATGAGGATAATAAGGACGATAACAACGATGATAATGACGATAATAACGACGACATTAACGACGATGCTTATGACAAAATAACGACGATATTAACGACGATAATTATGAGGATAATAAGGCCGATAACAACGATGGTAATGACGATAATAACGACGACATTAACGACGATGATTATCACAAAATAACGACGATAATAACGACGATAATTATGAGGATAATAAGGACGATAACAGCGATGGTAATGACGATAATAACGACGACATTAACGAAGATGATTATCACAAAATAACGTCGATATTAACGACGATAATTATGAGGATAATAAGGACGATAACAAGGATGATAATGACGATATTAACGACGATATTAACGACGATAATAACGACGATAATAACGACGATATTAACGACGATAATAAAGACGATAAAATGAAGATAATGACAATAATAACGACGATATTAACGATGATTATTATGACGATAACAACGAAGATAATGACGATAATAACGACGACATTAACGACGATGATTATGACAAAATAACGACGATATTAACGACGATAAATATGAGGATAATAAGGACTATAACAACGATGGTAATGACGATAATAACGACGACATTAACGACGATGATTATGACAAAATAACGACGACAATTATGAGGATAATAAGGACGATAACTACGATGGTAATGACGATAATAACGACGACATTAACGACGATGATTATCACAAAATAACGACGATATTAACGACGATAATTATGAGGATAATAAGGACGATAACAACGATGATAATGACGATATTAACGACGATATTAATGACGATAATAACGACGATAATTATGAGGATAATAATGACGATAACAACGATGATAATGACGATAATAACGACGACATTAACGACGATGCTTATGACAAAATAACGACGATATTAACGACGATAATTATGAGGATAATAAGGACGATAACAACGATGGTAATGACGATAATAACGACGACATTAACGACGATGATTATCACAAAATAACGACGATATTAACGACGATAATTATGAGGATAATAAGGACGATAACAGCGATGGTAATGACGATAATAACGACGACATTAACGAAGATGATTATCACAAAATAACGACCATATTAACGACGATAATTATGAGGATAATAAGGACGATAACAACGATGGTAATGACGATAATATCGACGACATTAACGACGATGATTATCACAAAATAACGACGATATTAACGACGATAATTATGAGGATAATAAGGACGATAACAACGATGGTAATGACGATAATAACGACGACATTAACGACGATGATTATCATAAAATAACGACGATATTAACGACGATAATTATGAAAATAATAAGGACGATAACAACGATGGTAATGACGATATTAACGACGATATTAACGACGATAATAACGACGATAATAACGACGATATTAACGACGATAATAACGACGATAAAATGAAGATAATGACAATAATAACGACGATATTAACGATGATAATTATGACGATAACAACGAAGATAATGACGATGATAACGACGACATTAACGACGATATTAACGACGATAATTATGAGGATAATAAGGACGATAACAACGATGATAATGACGATAATAACGACGACATTAACGACGATGCTTATGACAAAATAACGACGATATTAAAGACGATAATTATGAGGATAATAAGGACGATAACAACGATGATAATAACGATAATAAAGACGACATTAACGACGATGATTATCACAAAATAACGACGATAATAACGACGATAATTATGAGGATAATAATGACGATAACAACGATGATAATGACGATAATAACGACGACATTAACGACGATGCTTATGACAAAATAACGACGATATTAACGACGATAATTATGAGGATAATAAGGACGATAACAACGATGGTAATGACGATAATAACGACGACATTAACGACGATGATTATCACAAAATAACGACGATATTAACGACGATAATTATGAGGATAATAAGGACGATAACAGCGATGGTAATGACGATAATAACGACGACATTAACGAAGATGATTATCACAAAATAACGACCATATTAACGACGATAATTATGAAGATAATAAGGACGATAACAACGATGGTAATGACGATAATAACGACGACATTAACGACGATGATTATCACAAAATAACGACGACATTAACGACGATGATTATCATAAAATAACGACGATATTAACGACGATAATTATGAAAATAATAAGGACGATAACAACGATGGTAATGACGATATTAACGACGATATTAACGACGATAATAACGACGATAATAACGACGATATTAACGACGATAATAACGACGATAAAAAGAAGATAATGACAATAATTACGACGATATTAACGATGATAATTATGACGATAACAACGACTATATTAACGACGATAAAAACGATGAAAATGACGATAAAAACGACGACATTAACGACGATGAATATGACAAAATAACGATGATATTAACAACGATAATTATGAAGATAATAAGGACGATAACAACGATGGTAATGACGATAATAACGACGACATTAACGACGATGATTATCACAAAATAACGACGATAATAACGACGATAATTATGAGGATAATAAGGACGATAAAAACGATGATAATGACGATATTAACGACGATATTAACGACGATAATAACGACGATATTAACGACGATAATAACGACGATAATAACGACGATAAAAAGAAGATAATGACAATAATAACGACGATATTAACGATGATAATTATGACGATAACAACGAAGATAATGACGATAATAACGACGACATTAACGACGATGATTATCACAAAATAACGACGATATTGACGACGATAATTATGAGGATAATAAGGACGATAACAACGATGATAATGACGATATTAACGACGATATTAACGACGATAATAACGACGATAATAACGACGATATTAACGACAATAACGACGATAAAAAGAAGATAATGACAATAATATCGACGATATTAACGATGATAATTATGACGATAACAACGACGATAATAACGACGATAACAACGATGATAATGACGATAATAACGACGACATTAACGACGATGAATATGACAAAATAACGACGATATTAACAACGATAATTATGAAGATAATAAGGACGATAACAACGATGGTAATGACGATAATAACGACGACATTGACGACGATGATTATCACAAAATAACGACGATATTAACGACGATAATTATGAGGATAATAAGGACGATAACAACGATGATAATGACGATATTAACGACGATATTAACGACGATAATAACGACGATAATAACGACGATATTAACGACGATAATAACGATGATAAAAAGAAGATAATGACAACAATACCGACGATATTAACGATGTTAATTATGACGATAACAACGAAGATAATGACGATAATAACGACGACATTAACGACGATGAATATGACAAAATAACGACGTTTTTAACGACGATAATTATGAGGATAATAAGGACGATAACAACGATGGTAATGACGATAATAACGACGACATTAACGTCGATGATTTTCACAAAATAACGACGATATTAACGACGATAATTATGAAGATAATAAGGACGATAACAACGATGATAATGACGATATTAACGACGATATTAACGACGATAATAACGACGATAAAAACGACGATATTAACGACGATAATAACGACGATAAAAAGAAGATAATGACAATAATAACGACGATATTAACGATGATTATTATGACGATAACAACGAAGATAATGACGATAATAACGACGACATTAACGACGATGATTATGACAAAATAACGACGATATTAACGACAATAAATATGAGGATAATAAGGACTATAACAACGATGGTAATGACGATAATAACGACGACATTAACGACGATGATTATGACAAAATAACGACGACAATTATGAGGATAATAAGGACGATAACTACGATGGTAATGACGATAATAACGACGACATTAACGACGATGATTATCACAAAATAACGACGATATTAACGACGATAATTATGAGGATAATAAGGACGCTAACAACGATGATAATGACGATATTAACGACGTTATTAATGACGATAATAACGACGATAATTATGAGGATAATAAGGACGATAACAACGATGATAATGACGATAATAACGACGACATTAACGACGATGATTATCACAAAATAACGACGATATTAACGACGATAATTATGAGGATAATAAGGACGATAACAGCGATGGTAATGACGATAATAACGACGACATTAACGAAGATGATTATCACAAAATAACGACCATATTAACGACGATAATTATGAGGATAATAAGGACGATAACAGCGATGGTAATGACGATAATAACGACGACATTAACGAAGATGATTATCACAAAATAACGTCGATATTAACGACGATAATTATGAGGATAATAAGGACGATAACAAGGATGATAATGACGATATTAACGACGATATTAACGACGATAATAACGACGATAATAACGACGATATTAACGACGATAATAACGACGATAAAAAGAAGATAATGACAATAATAACGACGATATTAACGATGATAATTATGACGATAACAACGAAGATAATGACGATAATAACGACGACATTAACGACGATGATTATCACAAAATAACGACGATATTGACGACGATAATTATGAGGATAATAAGGACGATAACAACGATGATAATGACGATATTAACGACGATATTAACGACGATAATAACGACGATAATAACGACGATATTAACGACGATAATAACGACGATAAAAAGAAGAAAATGACAATAATAACGACGATATTAACGATGATTATTATGACGATAACAACGAAGCTAATGACGATAATAACGACGACATTAACGACGATGATTATGACAAAATAACGACGATATTAACGACGATAAATATGAGGATAATAACGACTATAACAACGATGGTAATGACGATAATAACGACGACATTAACGACGATGATTATGACAAAATAACGACGACAATTATAGGATAATAAGGACGATAACAACGATGGTAATGACGATAATAACGACGACATTAACGTCGATGATTATCACAAAATAACGACGATATTAACGACGATAATTATGAAGATAATAAGGACGATAACAACGATGATAATGACGATATTAACGACGATATTAACGACGATAATAACGACGATAATAACGACGATATTAACGACGATAATAACGACGATAAAAAGAAGATAATGACAATAATAACGACGATATTAACGATGATTATTATGACGATAACAACGAAGATAATGACGATAATAACGACGACATTAACGACGATGATTATGACAAAATAACGACGATATTAACGACGATAAATATGAGGATAATAAGGACTATAACAACGATGGTAATGACGATAATAACGACGACATTAACGACGATGATTATGACAAAATAACGACGACAATTATGAGGATAATAAGGACGATAACTACGATGGTAATGACGATAATAACGACGACATTAACGACGATGATTATCACAAAATAACGACGATATTAACGACGATAATTATGAGGATAATAAGGACGCTAACAAAGATGATAATGACGATATTAACTACGTTATTAATGACGATAATAACGACGATAATTATGAGGATAATAAGGACGATAACAACGATGATAATGACGATAATAACGACGACATTAACGACGATGCTTATGACAAAATAACGACGATATTAACTACGATAATTATGAGGATAATAAGGACGATAACAACGATGGTAATGACGATAATAACGACGACATTAACGACGATGATTATGACAAAATAACGACGATATTAACGACGATAATTATGAGGTTAATAAGGACGATAACAACGACGATAATGACGATATTAACGACGATATTAATGACGATAATAACGACGATAATTATGAGGATAATAATGACGATAACAACGATGATAATGACGATAATAACGACGACATTAACGACGATGCTTATGACAAAATAACGACGATATTAACGACGATAATTATGAGGATAATAAGGACGATAACAACGATGGTAATGACGATATTAACGACGATATTAACGACGATAATAACGACGATAATAACGACGATATTAACGACGATAATAACGACGATAAAAAGAAGATAATGACAATAATTACGACGATATTAACGATGATAATTATGACGATAACAACGACTATAATAACGACGATAAAAACGATGAAAATGACGATAAAAACGACGACATTAACGACGATGAATATGACAAAATAACGATGATATTAACAACGATAATTATGAAGATAATAAGGACGATAACAACGATGGTAATGACGATAATAACGACGACATTAACGACGATGATTATCACAAAATAACGACGATAATAACGACGATAATTATGAGGATAATAAGGACGATAAAAACGATGATAATGACGATATTAACGACGATATTAACGACGATAATAACGACGATAATAACGACGATAATAACGACGATAATAACGACGATAAAAAGAAGATAATGACAATAATAACGACGATATTAACGATGATAATTATGACGATAACAACGAAGATAATGACGATAATAACGACGACATTAACGACGATGATTATCACAAAATAACGACGATATTGACGACGATAATTATGAGGATAATAAGGACGATAACAACGATGATAATGACGATATTAACGACGATATTAACGACGATAATAACGACGATAATAACGACGATATTAACGACAATAACGACGATAAAAAGAAGATAATGACAATAATATCGACGATATTAACGATGATAATTATGACGATAACAACGACGATAATAACGACGATAACAACGATGATAATGACGATAATAACGACGACATTAACGACGATGAATATGACAAAATAACGACGATATTAACAACGATAATTATGAAGATAATAAGGACGATAACAACGATGGTAATGACGATAATAACGACGACATTGACGACGATGATTATCACAAAATAACGACGATATTAACGACGATAATTATGAGGATAATAAGGACGATAACAACGATGATAATGACGATATTAACGACGATATTAACGACGATAATAACGACGATAATAACGACGATATTAACGACGATAATAACGACGATAATAACGACGATATTAACGACGATAATGACGACGATAATAACGACGATACTAACGACGATAATAACGACGATAATAAGAAGATAATGACAATAATAACGACGATATTAACGATGATAATTATGACGATAACAACGAAGATAATGACGATAATAACGACGACATTAACGACCATGATTATGACAAAATAACGACGATATTAACGACGATAATTATGAGGATAATAAGGACGATAACAACGATGATAATGACGATAATAAAGACGACATTAACGACGATGATTAAGACAAAATAACTACGATAATTATGAGGATAATAAGGACGATAACTACGATGGTAATGACGATAATAACGACGACATTAACGACGATGATTATCACAAAATAACGTCGATATTAACGACGATAATTATGAGGATAATAAGGACGATAACAACGATGATAATGACGATATTAACGACGATATTAACGACGATAATAACGACGATAATAACGACGATATTAACGACGATAATAACGACGATAAAAAGAAGATAATGACAACAATACCGACGATATTAACGATGTTAATTATGACGATAACAACGAAGATAATGACGATAATAAAGACGACATTAACGACGATGAATATGACAAAATAACGACGTTTTTAACGACGATAATTATGAGGATAATAAGGACGATAACAACGATGGTAATGACGATAATAACGACGACATTAACGTCGATGATTATCACAAAATAACGACGATATTAACGACGATAATTATGAAGATAATAAGGACGATAACAACGATGATAATGACGATATTAACGACGATATTAACGACGATAATAACGACGATAAAAACGACGATATTAACGACGATAATAACGACGATAAAAAGAAGATAATGACAATAATAACGACGATATTAACGATGATTATTATGACGATAACAACGAAGATAATGACGATAATAACGACGACATTAACGACGATGATTATGACAAAATAACGACGATATTAACGACGATAAATATGAGGATAATAAGGACTATAACAACGATGGTAATGACGATAATAACGACGACATTAACGACGATGATTATGACAAAATAACGACGACAATTATGAGGATAATAAGGACGATAACTACGATGGTAATGACGATAATAACGACGACATTAACGACGATGATTATCACAAAATAACGACGATATTAACGACGATAATTATGAGGATAATAAGGACGCTAACAACGATGATAATGACGATATTAACGACGTTATTAACGACGATAATAACGACGATAATAACGACGATATTAACGACAATAACGACGATAAAAAGAAGATAATGACAATAATATCGACGATATTAACGATGATAATTATGACGATAACAACGACGATAATAACGACGATAACAACGATGATAATGACGATAATAACGACGACATTAACGACGATGAATATGACAAAATAACGACGATATTAACAACGATAATTATGAAGATAATAAGGACGATAACAACGATGGTAATGACGATAATAACGACGACATTGACGACGATGATTATCACAAAATAACGACGATATTAACGACGATAATTATGAGGATAATAAGGACGATAACAACGATGATAATGACGATATTAACGACGATATTAACGACGATAATAACGACGATAATAACGACGATATTAACGACGATAATAACGACGATAATAACGACGATATTAACGACGATAATGACGACGATAATAACGACGATAATAACGACGATAATAACGACGATAATAAGAAGATAATGACAATAATAACGACGATATTAACGATGATAATTATGACGATAACAACGAAGATAATGACGATAATAACGACGACATTAACGACCATGATTATGACAAAATAACGACGATATTAACGACGATAATTATGAGGATAATAAGGACGATAACAACGATGATAATGACGATAATAAAGACGACATTAACGACGATGATTAAGACAAAATAACTACGATAATTATGAGGATAATAAGGACGATAACTACGATGGTAATGACGATAATAACGACGACATTAACGACGATGATTATCACAAAATAACGTCGATATTAACGACGATAATTATGAGGATAATAAGGACGATAACAACGATGATAATGACGATATTAACGACGATATTAACGACGATAATAACGACGATAATAACGACGATATTAACGACGATAATAACGACGATAAAAAGAAGATAATGACAACAATACCGACGATATTAACGATGTTAATTATGACGATAACAACGAAGATAATGACGATAATAAAGACGACATTAACGACGATGAATATGACAAAATAACGACGTTTTTAACGACGATAATTATGAGGATAATAAGGACGATAACAACGATGGTAATGACGATAATAACGACGACATTAACGTCGATGATTATCACAAAATAACGACGATATTAACGACGATAATTATGAAGATAATAAGGACGATAACAACGATGATAATGACGATATTAACGACGATATTAACGACGATAATAACGACGATAAAAACGACGATATTAACGACGATAATAACGACGATAAAAAGAAGATAATGACAATAATAACGACGATATTAACGATGATTATTATGACGATAACAACGAAGATAATGACGATAATAACGACGACATTAACGACGATGATTATGACAAAATAACGACGATATTAACGACGATAACTATGAGGATAATAAGGACTATAACAACGATGGTAATGACGATAATAACGACGACATTAACGACGATGATTATGACAAAATAACGACGACAATTATGAGGATAATAAGGACGATAACTACGATGGTAATGACGATAATAACGACGACATTAACGACGATGATTATAACAAAATAACGACGATATTAACGACGATAATTATGAGGATAATAAGGACGCTAACAACGATGATAATGACGATATTAACGACGTTATTAATGACGATAATAACGACGATAATTATGAGGATAATAAGGACGATAACAACGATGATAATGACGATAATAACGACGACATTAACGACGATGATTATCACAAAATAACGACGATATTAACGACGATAATTATGAGGATAATAAGGACGATAACAGCGATGGTAATGACGATAATAACGACGACATTAACGAAGATGATTATCACAAAATAACGACCATATTAACGACGATAATTATGAGGATAATAAGGACGATAACAGCGATGGTAATGACGATAATAACGACGACATTAACGAAGATGATTATCACAAAATAACGTCGATATTAACGACGATAATTATGAGGATAATAAGGACGATAACAAGGATGATAATGACGATATTAACGACGATATTAACGACGATAATAACGACGATAATAACGACGATATTAACGACGATAATAACGACGATAAAAAGAAGATAATGACAATAATAACGACGATATTAACGATGATAATTATGACGATAACAACGACTATAATAACGACGATAAAAACGATGAAAATGACGATAAAAACGACGACATTAACGACGATGAATATGACAAAATAACGATGATATTAACAACGATAATTATGAAGATAATAAGGACGATAACAACGATGGTAATGACGATAATAACGACGACATTAACGACGATGATTATCACAAAATAACGACGATAATAACGACGATAATTATGAGGATAATAAGGACGATAAAAACGATGATAATGACGATATTAACGACGATATTAACGACGATAATAACGACGATAATAACGACGATAATAACGACGATAATAACGACGATAAAAAGAAGATAATGACAATAATAACGACGATATTAACGATGATAATTATGACGATAACAACGAAGATAATGACGATAATAACGACGACATTAACGACGATGATTATCACAAAATAACGACGATATTGACGACGATAATTATGAGGATAATAAGGACGATAACAACGATGATAATGACGATATTAACGACGATATTAATGACGATAATAACGACGACATTAACGACGATGATTATGACAAAATAACGACGATATTAACGACGATAAATATGAGGATAATAAGGACTATAACAACGATGGTAATGACGATAATAACGACGACATTAACGACGATGATTATGACAAAATAACGACGACAATTATGAGGATAATAAGGACGATAACTACGATGGTAATGACGATAATAACGACGACATTAACGACGATGATTATCACAAAATAACGACGATATTAACGACGATAATTATGAGGATAATAAGGACGCTAACAACGATGATAATGACGATATTAACGACGTTATTAATGACGATAATAACGACGATAATTATGAGGATAATAAGGACGATAACAACGATGATAATGACGATAATAACGACGACATTAACGACGATGATTATCACAAAATAACGACGATATTAACGACGATAATTATGAGGATAATAAGGACGATAACAGCGATGGTAATGACGATAATAACGACGACATTAACGAAGATGATTATCACAAAATAACGACCATATTAACGACGATAATTATGAGGATAATAAGGACGATAACAGCGATGGTAATGACGATAATAACGACGACATTAACGAAGATGATTATCACAAAATAACGTCGATATTAACGACGATAATTATGAGGATAATAAGGACGATAACAAGGATGATAATGACGATATTAACGACGATATTAACGACGATAATAACGACGATAATAACGACGATATTAACGACGATAATAACGACGATAAAAAGAAGATAATGACAATAATAACGACGATATTAACGATGATAATTATGACGATAACAACGACTATAATAACGACGATAAAAACGATGAAAATGACGATAAAAACGACGACATTAACGACGATGAATATGACAAAATAACGATGATATTAACAACGATAATTATGAAGATAATAAGGACGATAACAACGATGGTAATGACGATAATAACGACGACATTAACGACGATGATTATCACAAAATAACGACGATAATAACGACGATAATTATGAGGATAATAAGGACGATAAAAACGATGATAATGACGATATTAACGACGATATTAACGACGATAATAACGACGACAATAACGACGATAATAACGACGATAATAACGACGATAAAAAGAAGATAATGACAATAATAACGACGATATTAACGATGATAATTATGACGATAACAACGAAGATAATGACGATAATAACGACGACATTAACGACGATGATTATCACAAAATAACGACGATATTGACGACGATAATTATGAGGATAATAAGGACGATAACAACGATGATAATGACGATATTAACGACGATATTAACGACGATAATAACGACGATAATAACGACGATATTAACGACGATAATAACGACGATAAAAAGAAGATAATGACAATAATAACGACGATATTAACGATGATTATTATGACGATAACAACGAAGCTAATGACGATAATAACGACGACATTAACGACGATGATTATGACAAAATAACGACGATATTAACGACGATAAATATGAGGATAATAAGGACTATAACAACGATGGTAATGACGATAATAACGACGACATTAACGACGATGATTATGACAAAATAACGACGACAATTATGAGGATAATAAGGACGATAACAACGATGGTAATGACGATAATAACGACGACATTAACGTCGATGATTATCACAAAATAACGACGATATTAACGACGATAATTATGAAGATAATAAGGACGATAACAACGATGATAATGACGATATTAACGACGATATTAACGACGATAATAACGACGATAATAACGACGATATTAACGACGATAATAACGACGATAAAAAGAAGATAATGACAATAATAACGACGATATTAACGATGATTATTATGACGATAACAACGAAGATAATGACGATAATAACGACGACATTAACGACGATGATTATGACAAAATAACGACGATATTAACGACGATAAATATGAGGATAATAAGGACTATAACAACGATGGTAATGACGATAATAACGACGACATTAATGACGACGATTATGACAAAATAACGACGACAATTATGAGGATAATAAGGACGATAACTACGATGGTAATGACGATAATAACGACGACATTAACGACGATGATTATCACAAAATAACGACGATATTAACGACGATAATTATGAAAATAATAAGGACGATAACAACGATGATAATGACGATATTAACGACGATATTAACGACTATAATAACGACGATAATAACGACGATATTAACGACGATAATAACGACGATAAAAAGAAGATAGTGACAATAATAACGACGATAATTATGAGGATAATAACGACGATAACAACGATGATAATGACGATAATAACGACGACATTAACGACGATGAATATGACAAAATAACGACGATATTAACGACGATAATTATGAGGATAATAAGGACGATAACGATGGTAATGACGATAATAACGACGACATTAACGACGATGATTATGACAAAATAACGACGATATTAACGACGATAATTATGAGGATAATAAGGACGATAACAACGATGGTAATGACGATAATAACGACGACATTAACGACGATGATTATCACAAAATAACGACGATATTAACGACGATAATTATGAGCATAATAAGGACGATAACAACGATGATAATGACGATATTAACGACGATGTTAACGACGATACTAACGACGAAAACAACGACGATAATAACGAAGATAACAACGAGGATAATAACGACGATAATGACGACGATAATAACGACGATATAAATGACGATAATAACGACGATAGAAACGACCATATAAATAACGATAATAACGGCGATATTGACGATGATAATGACGATAATAACAGCGATAATAAGGACGCTAATTATGACGATAATAACGACGATAATAACGATTATAATGACGATAATAACGACGATATTATCGACGACAATAACGACGAAAATAACGACGATAATAACGACGATATTATGACGATAATAACGACGATTATATAGACGATAATTATGAGGATAATAAGGACGATATCAACGATAATAACGACGATTATAACGACGATATAAATGACGTTAATAACGACGATTATAACGATGATAACGACGATATTATCGACGACAATAACGACAATAATAACGACGAAAATAACGTCGATAATGACGATAATTATGACGATAATAATGACGAAAATAACTATATTAATAACGATAATAACGACGATAATAACGACGATAATTATGACGATAATAATGACGAAAATAACGATGTTAATAACGATAATAACGACGATAATAACGACGATATAAATGACGATAATAACAAAGATAATTATCACGATAATAACGACGTTAATAACGACGATAATAACGACGATAATTTTGAGGATAATAAGGACGATAATAACGACTATAATAACGACGATAAAATGACGATAATAACGACGATAATAACGATGATAATGACGATAGTAACGACGATATTATCGACGACAATAACGACGATAATAACGACGATAATAACGACGATAATTATGACGATAATAACGACGATAATAACGATGATAATGACGATTATAACGACGATAATAACGACAATAATTATGAGGATAATAAGGACGATAACAACGACAATAACGACGATGATAACGACGATATAAATGACGATATTAGCGACGATAATAACGATGATAAAAACGACGATAATAACGATCTAATAACGACGATAATAACGACGACAATAACTATCATAAAAATGACGATAATAACGACGATTATAACGACGATAATAACGACGATAATAACGATGATAAAGACGATAATAACGACGCTAATTATGACGATAATAACGACGATAATAACGATGTTAATGACGATAATAACGACGATAATAACGACGATAATAACGACGATAATATCGACGATAATAATACGATCATAACGACGATAATAACCAAGAAAATAACGGCAAAAATAACGACGATAATAACGACGATAATAACGACGATAACATCGACGATTGAAACAACGATAATAACGACGATAATAACGACGATAACAGAGACTATAATAACGACGATAATAACAACGATAATAACGATGACAATGACGATAATAACGACGATAATAACGACGATAAGAACGACGATAATAACGAAGATAATTATTACGTTAATAACGACGATAATAACGACGATAATAACGATGTTAATGACGATAATAGCGACGATAATAACGACGAAAATAACGACGATAATAAGGATAATAAGGTCGATAATAACGACGATAATAACGACGATAATAACAACGATCATAACGACGATAATAAAGAAGAAAATTACGACGAAAATAACGACGATAATATCGACGATAACAGCGACTATAATAACGACGATAACAACGACGTCAATAACAACGATTATAACGACGTTAATAACGACGATTATAACGACGGTTACAACGACGATGAAAACGAAAAAAATAACGACATAAATAACGATGAAAATAACGACGATAAAAACGACGATAATAACGATGACAATGTCTATAATAACGACGATAATAACGGCGATTATAACGACGACAAAAACAACAATAATAACAATGATTATAACAACGATAATAAAGAAGAAAATTACGACGAAAATAACGACGATAATATCGACGATAATAACGACGATAATAACAACGATAATAACGATGTTAATGACGAAAATGACGATGATAATAACGACGATAAAAACGACGATAATAACGATAATAATGACGATAATAACGACGATAATAACGACGAAAATAACGACGATAATATCGACGATATTAACGACGATAATACCAACGATAATAACGAAGAAAATAACGACGATAATAACGACGATAACAGCGACTATAATTACGACGATAATAACGACGACAATAACATCGATTATAACGACGATATTAACAAAGATAATTACGACGAAAATAACGACGATAATAACGACGATAATAACAACGATAATAACGATGTTAATGACGAAAATGACGATGATAATAACGACGATAAAAACGACGATAATAACGATAATAACGACGATAATAACGACTATAAGAACGACAATAATAACTACGATAATAAAGACGATAATAAAGACGATTATAACGACGATTATAAAGACGATTACAACGACGATGATAAGGAAGAAAATATAGACGATAATAACGACGGTATTAACGATTATAATTATGAGGTTAATAACGACGATAACAACGACGATAATAACGACGATAATAACGACGATAATATCGACGATAATAACGACGATAATAACGACGATAATGACGATGATGATGACGATTATAACGACGATAATAACGAAGAAAATAACGACGATAATGTCGACGATAATAATGACGATAATAACGACGATAATAACGACGTTAAAAACGACGATAATAACGATAATAATGACGATAATAACGACGATAATATCGACGATAATAACGACGATATCAACGACGATAATAACGATGTTAATGACGATAATAAAGACGATAACAACGACGATAATAACGACGATATTAACGACGATAATAACGACGATAATAACGACGATTATAACGACGATAATAACAACGATAATAACAGAGATTATAAAGACGATAATAACGAAGAATATTACGACGAAAATAACGAAGATATTAACGACGATAATGACGACTATAATATAGACGATAATAACGACGATAACAGCGACTATATTAACGACGATAAGAACGACGATAATAACGACGATTATAGCGACGATAATGACGATAATAACGACGATAATAACGATAATAACGACGATAATAACGATGATAATGACGATAATAACGACGATAATAACGACGATATTAACGATGATAATGACGATAATAACGACGATAATAACGACGAAAATACCGACAATAATATCGACGATAATAACGACGATAATAAGGACGATAATAACGACAATAATAACGACGATAAAAACGATGATAATGACGATAATATCCACGATAATAACGATGATAATGATGATAATAACGACGATAATAACGACGATATTAACGATGATAATGACGATAATAACGACGATAATAACGACGAAAATACCGACGATAATAACGACGAAAATAACGATGATTACAATGATGATAATAACGTCGATAATAACGATGATAATAACGATGATAATGACGATAACAACGACGATAATAACAATGTTAATGACGATAATAGTGACGATAACAACGACGATAATAACGACTATAATAACGACGATAAAAACGACGATATTAACGACGATAATTATGAGGATATATCGACGGTACCAACGATGATAATGACGAAAATAATGACGATAATAACGACGATATTAACGACGATAATAACTACGATAATAACAGAGAATATAAAGACGATAATAAAAAGAATATTACGACGAAAATAACGATGATATTAACGACGATAATAACGACTATAATATCGACGATAATAACGACGATAACAGTGACTATATTAACGACGATAAAAGTACGATAATAACGACGATTATAACGACGATATTGACGATAATAACGAAGATAATACCATGATAATGATGATAATAACGACGATAATAACGACGATATTAACGATGATAATGACGATAATAACGACGATAATAACGACGAAAATACCGACAATAATATCGACGATAATAACGACGATAATAAGGACGATAATAACGACGATAAAAACGATGATAATGACAATAATAACGACGATAATAACGACGATAATGATGATAATAACGACGATAATAACGACGATATTAGCGATGATAATGACGATAATAACGACGATAATAACGACGAAAATACCGACTAAAATAACGACGAAAATATCGACGATTACAATGATGATAATAACGACGATAATAACGACGATAATAACGATGATAATGACGATTATAACGACGATAATAACGATGATAATGACGATAATAGTGACGATAACAACAACGATAATAACGATGATAATGATGATAATAACGACTATAATAACGACGATTATAACGACGATAATAATTACGTTAATAACAGAGATTATAACGACGATAATAACGAAGAATATTACGACGAAAATAACGACGATATTAACGACGACAACAACGACGATGATAAGGAAGATAACAGCGACGATAATAACGACGATAACAACGACGATATTAACGACGATAATAACGACGATAATAACAACTATAATATCTATGATAATAACGACGATAACAGCGACGAAATTAACGTCGATAAGAACGACGAAAATAACGACGATAATGACGATTATAACGATGATAATAACGATGATAATGATGATAATAACGACGATAATAACGACGATATTAACGATGATAATGACGATAATAACGACGATAATAATGACGAAAATACCGACAATAATAACGACGATAATAACGACGATAATAACGACGATATTAAGGACGATAACAGCGACGATAATAGCGACGATATTAACGACGATAAGAACGACGAAAATAACGACGATAATGACGATAATAACGATGATAATAACGATGATAATGATGATAATAACGACGATAATAACGACGATAATAACGACGATAATTTTGAGGATAATAAGGACGATAATAACGACTATAATAACGACGATATAAATGACGATAATAACGACGATAATAACGACGATATAAATGACGATAATATCGACGATAATAATGTTGATAATGACGATAATAACGACGATAATTATGACGATAATAATGACGAAAATAACGATGTTAATAACTATAATAACGACGATATAAATGACGATAATAACGAAGATAATTATGACGATAACAACGACGATAATAACGACGATAAAAATGACGATAATAACGACGATTAAAACGACGATAATAACAAAGATAATAACGACGATAATAACGACGATAATTATGACGATAATAACGACGATAATAACGACGATAATAACGATGATAGTGACGATAATAAAGACGATAATAACGACGATAATTATTAGGATAATAAAGGCGAAAACAAACGATAATAACGACGATATAAATGATGATAATAACGACAATAATAAGGATGATAAAAAAGACGATAATATCGACGATAATAACGACTATAATAACGATGATAAAGACGATAGTAACGTCGATAATAACGACAATAATTATGAGGATAATAAGAACGATAACAACTATAATAAGGACGATAATATCGACGATAATAACGATGATAATGACGATGATAACCAGGATATTATCGACGGCAATTACGACGATAATACGGACGATATAAATGACGATAATATCGACGAAAATAACGACGATAATAACGACGATAATTATGACGATAATAACGACGATAACAACGACAATAATAACGACGATAATAACGACGATAATAACGACGATATAAATGACGATACTAACGACGATTATAACGATAATAACGACGATATTATCGACGACAATAACGACGATAATAACGACGAAATAACGACGATAATAACGACGATAATTATGACGATAATAATGACGAAAATAACGATGTTAATATCGTTAATAACGACGATAATAACGACGATAATTATGATGATAATAATGACGAAAATAACGATGTTAATAACGATAATAACGACGATAATAACGATGATAATGACGATAATAACGACGATATTATCGACGACAATGACGACGAAAATAACGATGATAATAACGACGATAATTATGACGATAATAACGACGATAATGACGATAATAACGACGATAATAACGACGATAATAACGACGATAATAACGATGATAATGACGATAATAACGACGATAATACCGTCGATAATTTTGAGGATAATAATTACGATAATAACGACTATAATAACGACGATATAAATGACGATAATAACGACGATAATAACGACGATATAAATGACGATAATATCGACGATAATAATGTTGATAATGACGATAATAACGACGATAATTATGACGATAATAATGACGAAAATAACGATGTTAATAACGATAATAACGACGATATAAATGACGATAATAACGAAGATATTTATGACGATAACAACGACGATAATAACGACGATAAAAATGACGATAATAACGACGATTAAAACGACGATAATAACAAAGATAATAACGACGATAATAACGACGATAATTATGACGATAATAACGACGAAAATAACGATGATAGTGACGATAATAACGACGATAAAAACTACGATAATTATGAGGATAATAAGGACGATAACAACGATAATAACGACGATAATAACGACGATAATAACGATGATAATGACGACGATAATTATGAGGATAATAAGGACGATAACAACGATAATAACGACGATAAAAACGACGATATAAATGACGATAATAACGACGATAATAACGATGATAATGACGATAATAACGACGATAATGAAGATGATAATTACGATAATAACGACGATATTATCGACGACAATAACGATGATAAAAGAGACGATAATAACGACGATTATAACGACGATAATAACGACGATAATAATGACGATAATAACGACGATTACAACGACGATAATAACGACGATAATAACGACGATAATTATGACGATAATAACGACGATAATAACGATGATAATGACTATGATAATGACGATAATAACGACGATAATAACGACGATAATTATGAGGATAATAAGGACGATAACAACGATAATAACGACGATAAAAACGACGATATAAATGACGATAATATCGACGATAATAACGATGATAATGACGATAATAACGACGATAATGTAGATGTTAATTACGATAATAACGACGATATTATCGACGACAATAACGATGATAAAAGAGACGATAATAAGGACGATTATAACGACGATAATAACGACGATAATTATGACGATAATAATTACGATAATAACGATGATAATGACGACGATAATAACGAAGATAATTAGGACGATAATAACGACGATAATAACGAAGATAATTATGACGATAATAACGACGTTAATAACGATGATAATGATGATAATAACGACGCGAATAACGACGATAATTATAAGGATAATAAGAACGATATCACCGATAATAACGACGAGAATAACTACGGTATAAATGACGATATTAACGACGATTATAACGACGATATTATCGACGACAATAACGACGATAATAACGTCGAAAATAACGACGATAATAACGACGATAATTATGACGATAATAATGACGAAAATGACGATGATAATGACGATAATAACGACGATAATAACGACGATAATAACGACGATAATAACGACGATAGTAACGATGATAATAACGATAATAACGACGATAATAACGACGATAATTTTGAGGATAATAAGGACGATAATAACGACTATAATAACGACGATAAAAATGACGATAATAACGACGATAATAACGATGATAATGACGATAGTAACGACGATATTATCGACGACAATAACGACGATAATAACGACGATAATAACGACGATAATTATGACGATAATAAGGACGATAATAACGATGATAATGACGATAATAACGACGATAATTACGATGATAATAAAGACGATAATTATGACGATAATAACGACGATAATAACAATGACAATGACGATTATAACGTCGATAATAACGAAAATAATTATGAGGATAATAAGGACGTTACCTACGATTATAACGACGATAATAACGACGATATAAATGACAATAATAACGACGATAACAACGACAATAATAACGACGATAATAACGACGATAATAACGACGATATAAATGACGACAATAACGACGATAATATCGATGATAATGACGATAATAACGACGATATTATCGACGACAATATCGACGAAAATAACGACGATAATAACGACGATAATTATGACGATAATAACGACGATAATAATGACGAAAATAACGATGTTAATAACGTTAATAACGACGATAATAACGACGATAATTATGATGATAATAATGACGAAAATGACGATTCTAATGACGATAATAACGACGATAATGACGACTATAATAACGACGATAATAACGACGATAGTAACGATGATAATAACGATAATAACGACGATAATAACGACGATAATTTTGAGGATAATAAGGACGATAATAACGACTATAATAACGATGATATAAATGACGATAATAACGACGATAATAACGATGATAATGACGATAGTAACGACGATATTATCGACGACAATAACGACGATAATAACGACGATAATAACGACGATAATAACGACGATAATAACGACGATATAAATGACGACAATAACGACGATAATAACGATGATAATGACGATAATAACAACGATATTATCGACGACAATATCGACGAAAATAACGACGATAATAACGACGATAATTATGACGATATTAACGACGATAATAACGACTATTATAACGACGATAATTATGAGGATAATATGGACGATATCAACGATAATAACGACGATAATAACGACGATATAAATGACGATACTAACGACGATTATAACGATAATAACGACGATATTATCGACGACAATAACGACGATATTAACGACGAAAATAACGACGATAATAACGACGATATTAACGACGATAATAACGACGATAAAAAGAAGATAATGACAATAATAACGACGATATTAACGATGATAATTATGACGATAACAACGACGATAATAACGACGATAACATCGATGATAATGACGATAATATCGACGACATTAACGAAGATGATTATGACAAAATAACGACGATATTAACGACGATAATTATGAGGATAATAAGGACGATAACAACGATGATAATGACGATATTAACGACGATGTTAACGACGATAATAAAGCGATAATAACGACGATATTAACGATGATAATTAAGACGATAACAACGAAGATAATGACGATGATAACGATGTCATTAACGACGATGATTATGACAAAATAACGACGTTATTAACGACGATAATTATGAGGATAATAAGGACGATATCAACGTTGATAATGACGATATTAACGACGATATTAACGACGATAATAACGACGATAATAACGACGATATTAACGACGATAATAATGACGATAAAAAGAAAATAATGACAATAATAACGACGATATTAACGATGATAATTATGACGGTAACAACGATGATAATGACGATAATAACGACGACATTAACGACGATGATTATCACAAAATAACGACGATATTAACGAAGATAATTATGAGGATAATAAGGACGATAACAACGATGATAATGACGATATTGACGACGATAATGACGACTATAATTATAATGATAAAAACGACGATAATGACGATGATAATTATGACGATAATAACGACGATAACAACGAAGATAATGACGATAATATCGACGACATTAACGACGATGATTATGACAAAATAACGACGATATTAACGACGATAATTATGAGGATAATAAGGACGATAACAACGATGGTAATGACGATAATAACGACGACATTAACGACGATGCTTATGACATAATAACGACGATATTAACGACGATAATTATGAGGATAATAAGGACGATAACAACGATGATAATGAAGATATTAACGACGATATTAACGACGATAATAACGACGATAATAACGACGATATTAACGACGATAATAACGACGATAAAAAGATGATAATGACAATAATAACGACGATATTAACGATGTTAATTATGACGATAACAACGAAGATAATGACGATAATAACCACGACATTAACGACGATGATTATGACAAAATAACGACGATATTTATGACGATAATTATGAAGATAATAAGGACGATAACAACGATGGTAATGACGATAATAACGACGACATTTACGACGATGATTATCACAAAATAACGACGATAATAACGACGATAATTATGAGGATAATAAGGACGATGACAACGATGATAATGACGATATTAACGACGATAATAACGACGATAATAACGACGATATTAACGACGATAATAACGACGATAATAACTACGATATTAACGACGATAATAACGACGATAAAAAGATGATAATGACAATAATAACGACGATATTAACGATGTTAATTATGACGATAACAACGAAGATAATGACGATAATAACCACGACATTAACGACGATGATTATGACAAAATAACGACGATATTTATGACGATAATTATGAAGGTAATAAGGACGATAACAACGATGGTAATGACGATAATAACGACGACATTGACGACGATGATTATCACAAAATAACGACGATAATAACGACGATAATTATGAGGATAATAAGGACGATGACAACGATGATAATGACGATATTAACGACGATAATAACGACGATAATAACGACGATATTAACGACGACAATAACGACGATAATAACGACGATATTAACGACGATAATAACGACGATAAAAAGAAGATAGTGACAATAATAACGACGATATTAACGATGATAATTATGACGATAACAACGAATATTATGACGATAATAACGACGACATTAACGACGATGATTATCACAAAATAACGACGATATTAACGACGATAATTATGAGGATAATAAGGACGATAACAACGATGGTAATGACGATAATAACGACGACATTAACGACGATGATTATCACAAAATAACGACGATATTAACGACGATAATTATGAGGATAATAAGGACGATATCAACGATGATAATGACGATATTAACGACGATGTTAACGACGATAATAACGACGATAAAAACGACGATATTAACGACGATAATAACGACGATAAAAAGAAGATAGTGACAATAATAACGACGATAATAACGAAGATAATTATGACGATAACAACGAAGATAATGAGTATAATAACGACGACATTAACGACGATGATTATGACAAAATAACGACGATATTAACGACGATAATTATGAGGATAATAAGGACGATAACAACGATGATAATGACGATAATAAAAGCCGACATTAACGACGATGATTATGACAATATAACGACGATAATTATGAGGATAATAAGGACGATATCAACGTTGATAATGACGATATTAACGACGATATTAACGACGATAATAACGACGATAATAACGACGATATTAACGACGATAATAATGACGATAAAAAGAAGATAATGACAATAATAACGACGATATTAACGATGATAATTATGACGGTAACAACGATGATAATGACGATAATAACGACGACATTAACGACGATGATTATGACAAAATAACGACGATATTAACGACGATAATTTTGAGGATATTAAGGACGATAACAACGATGATAATCACGATAATAAAGACGACATTAACGACGATGATTATGACAAAATAACGACGATATTAACGACGATAATGATGAGGATAATAAGGACGATAACTACGATGGTAATGACGATAATAACGACGACATTTACGACTCTGATTATCAAAAAATAACGACGATATTAACGACGATAATTATGAGGATAATAAGGACGATAAAAACGATGATTATCACAAAATAACGACGATATTAACGACGAAAATTATGAGGATAATAAGGACGATATCAACGATGATAATGACGATATTAACGACGATGTTAACGACGATGATTATCACAAAATAACGACGATATTAACGACGATAATTATGAGGATAATAAGGACGATAACAACGATGATAATGACGATAATAAAGACGACATTAACGACGATGATTATGACAAAATAACGACGATATTAACGACGATAATGATGAGGATAATAAGGACGATAACTACGATGGTAATGACGATAATAACGACGACATTAACGACGATGATTATCACAAAATAACGACGATATTAACGACGATAATTATGAGGATAATAAGGAAGATAAAAACGATGATTATCACAAAATAACGACGATATTAACGACGATAATTATGAAGATAATAAGGACGATATCAACGATGATATTGACGATATTAACGACGATATTAACGACGATGTTAACGACGATAATAACGACGATAAAAAGGACGATATTAACGACGATAATAACGACGATAAAAAGAAGATAGTGACAATAATAACGACGATAATAACGATGATAATTATGACGATAACAACGAAGATAATGACGATAATAACGACGACATTAACGACAATGATTATGACAAAATAACGACGATATTAACGACGATAATTATGAGGATAATAAGGACGATAACAACGATGGTAATGACGATAATAACGACGACATTTACGACGCTGATTATCAAAAAATAACGACGATATTAACGACGATAATTATGAGGATAATAAGGACGATAAAAACGATGATTATCACAAAATAACGACGATATTAACGACGATAATTATGAGGATAATAAGGACGATATCAACGATGATAATGACGATAATAACGACGACATTAACGACGATAATTATGAGGATAATAAGGACGATATCAACGTTCATAATGACGATATTAACAACGATATTAACGACGATAATAACGACGATAATAACGACGATATTAACGACGATAATAATGACGATAAAAAGGAGATAATGACAATAATAACGACGATATTAACGATGATAATTATGACGATAACAACGAAGATAATGACGATAATAACGACGACATTAACGACGATGCTTATGACAAAATAACGACGATATTAACGACGATATTTATGAGGATAATAAGGCCGATAACAACGATGATAATGACGATATTAACGACGATATTAATGACGATAATAGCGACGATATTAACGACGATAATAACGACGATAAAAAGAAGATAATGACAATAATAACGACGATATTAACGATGATAATTATGACGATAACAACGATGATAATGACGATAATAACGACGACATTAACGACGATATTAACGACGATAATTATGAGGATAATAAGGACGATAACAACGATGATAATGACGATAATACTGACGACATTAACGACGATGCTTATGACAAAATAACGACGATATTAACGACGATAATTATGAGGATAATAAGGACGATAACAACGATGGTAATGACGATAATAACGACGACATTAACGACGATGATAATCACAAAATAACGACGATATTAACGACGATAATTATGAGGATAATAAGGACGATAACAACGATGGTAATGACAATAATAGCGACGACATTAACGACGATGATTATCACAAAATAACGACGATATTAACGACGATAATTATGAGGATAATAAGGACGATAACAACGATGGTAATGACGATAATAACGACGACATTTACGACGCTGATTATCAAAAAATAACGACGATATTAACGACGATAATTATGAGGATAATAAGGACGATAAAAACGATGATTATCACAAAATAACGACGATATTAACGACGATAATTATGAGGATAATAAGGACGATATCAACGATGATAATGACGATATTAACGACGATATTAACGACGATAATAACGACGATAATAACGACGATATTAACGACGATAATAACGACGATAAAAAGAAGATAATGACAATAATAACGACGATATTAACGATGATAATTATGACGATAACAACGAAGATAATGACGATGATAACGACGACATTAACGACGATATTAACGACGATAATTATGAGGATAATAAGGACGATAACAACGATGATAATGACGATGTTAACGACGATGTTAACGACGATAATAACGACGATAAAAACGACGATATTAACGACGATAATAACGACGATATAAAGAAGATAATGACAATAATAACGACGATATTAACGATGATAATTATGACGATAACAACGATGATAATGACGATAATAACGACGACATTAACGACGATATTAACGACGATAATTATGAGGATAATAAGGACGATACCAACGATTATAATGACGATAATAACACGACATTAACGACGATGCTTATGACAAAATAACGACGATATTAACGACGATAATTATGAGGATAATAAGGACGATAACAACGATGATAATGACGATAATAACGACGACATTAACGACGATGCTTATGACAAAATAACGACGATATTAACGACAATAATTATGAGGATAATAAGTACGATAACAACGATGGTAATGACGATAATAACGACGACATTAACGACGATGATTATCACAAAATAACGACGATATTAACGACGATAATTATGAGGATAATAAGGACGATAACAGCGATGGTAATGACGATAATAACGACGACATTAACGTCGATGATTATCACAAAATAACGACGATATTAACGACGATAATTATGAGGATAATAAGGACGATAACAACGATGGTAATGACGATAATAACGACGACATTAACGACGATGATTATCACAAAATAACGACGATATTAACGACGAAAATTATGAGGATAATAAGGACGATAACAACGATGATAATGACGGTATTAACGACGATATTAACGACGATAATAACGACGATAATAACGACGATATTAACGACGATAATAACGACGATAAAAAGAAGATAATGACAATAATAACGACGATATTAACGATGATAATTATGACGATAACAATGAAGATAATGACGATAATAACGACGACATTAACGACGATGATTATGACAAAATAACGACGATATTAACGACGATAATTATGAGGATAATAAGGACGATAACAACGATGATAATGACGATATTAACGACGATATTAAGGACGAAAATAACGACGATAATAACGACGATATTAACGACGATAATAACGACGATAAAAAGAAGATAATGACAATAATATCGACGATATTAACGATGATAATTATGACGATAACAACGAAGATAATGACGATAATAACGACGACATTAACGACGATGATTATGACAAAATAACGACGATATTAACGACGATAATTATGAGGATAATAAGGAAGATAAAAACGATGATTATCACAAAATAACGACGATATTAACGACGATAATTATGAGGATAATAAGGACGATATCAACGATGATAATGACAATATTAACGACGATATTAACGACGATGTTAACGACTATAATAACGACGATAAAAACGACGATATTAACGACGATAATAACGACGATAAAAAGAAGATAGTGAAAATAATAACGACGATAATAACGATGATAATTATGACGATAACAACGATGATAATGACGATAATTACGACGACATTAACGACAATGATTATGACAAAATAACGACGATATTAACGACGATAATTATGAGGATAATAAGGACGATAACTACGATGGTAATGACGATAATAACGACGACATTATCGACGATGATTATCACAAAATAACGACGATATTAACGACAATAATTTTGAGGTTAATATGGACGATAAAAACGATGATTATCACAAAATAACGACGATATTAACGACGATAATTATGAGGATAATAAGGACGATATCAACGATGATAATGACGATATTAACGACGATATTAACGACGATAATAACGACGATAATAACGACGATATTAACGACGATAATAACGACGATAAAAAGAAGATAATGACAATAATAACGACGATATTAACGATGATAATTATGACGATAACAACGAAGATAATGACGATGATAACGACGACATTAACGACGATATTAACGACGATAATTATGAGGATAATAAGGACGATAACAACGATGATAATGACGATGTTAACGACGATGTTAACGACGATAATAACGACGATAAAAACGACGATATTAACGACGATAATAACGACGATATAAAGAAGATAATGACAATAATAACGACGATATTAACGATGATAATTATGACGATAACAACGATGATAATGACGATAATAACGACGACATTAACGACGATATTAACGACGATAATTATGAGGATAATAAGGACGATACCAACGATTATAATGACGATAATAACACGACATTAACGACGATGCTTATGACAAAATAACGACGATATTAACGACGATAATTATGAGGATAATAAGGACGATAACAACGATGATAATGACGATAATAACGACGACATTAACGACGATGCTTATGACAAAATAACGACGATATTGACGACAATAATTATGAGGATAATAAGTACGATAACAACGATGGTAATGACGATAATAACGACGACATTAACGACGATGATTATCACAAAATAACGACGATATTAACGACGATAATTATGAGGATAATAAGGACGATAACAGCGATGGTAATGACGATAATAACGACGACATTAACGTCGATGATTATCACAAAATAACGACGATATTAACGACGATAATTATGAGGATAATAAGGACGATAACAACGATGGTAATGACGATAATAACGACGACATTAACGACGATGATTATCACAAAATAACGACGATATTAACGACGAAAATTATGAGGATAATAAGGACGATAACAACGATGATAATGACGGTATTAACGACGATATTAACGACGATAATAACGACGATAATAACGACGATATTAACGACGATAATAACGACGATAAAAAGAAGATAATGACAATAATAACGACGATATTAACGATGATAATTATGACGATAACAATGAAGATAATGACGATAATAACGACGACATTAACGACGATGATTATGACAAAATAACGACGATATTAACGACGATAATTATGAGGATAATAAGGACGATAACAACGATGATAATGACGATAATAACGACAGTATTAACGACGATGCTTATGACAAAATAACGACGATATTAACGACGATAATAACGACGATAAAAAGAAGATAGTGACAATAATAACGACGATATTAACGATGATAATTATGACGATAACAACGATGATAATGACGATAATAACGACGACATTAACGACGATGATTATCACAAAATAACGACGATATTAACGACGATAATTATGTGGATAATAAGGACGATAACTACGATGGTAATGACGATAATAACGACGACATTAACGACGATGATTATCACAAAATAACGACGATATTAACGACGATAATTATGAGGATAATAAGGACGATAACTACGATGGTAATGACGATAATAACGACGACATTAACGACGATGATTATCACAAAATAACGACGATATTAACGACGATAATTATGAGGATAATAAGGAAGATAACAACGATGGTAATGACGATAATAACGACGACATTAACGACGATGATTATCACAAAATAACGACGATATTAACGACGATAATTATGAGGATAATAAGGAAGATAAAAACGATGATTATCACAAAATAACGACGATATTAACGACGATAATTATGAGGATAATAAGGACGATATCAACGATGATAATGACAATATTAACGACGATATTAACGACGATGTTAACGACTATAATAACGACGATAAAAACGACGATATTAACGACGATAATAACGACGATAAAAAGAAGATAGTGACAATAATAACGACGATAATAACGATGATAATTATGACGATAACAACGAAGATAATGACGATAATAACGACGACATTAACGACAATGATTATGACAAAATAACGACGATATTAACGACGATAATTATGAGGATAATAAGGACGATAACAACGATGGTAATGACGATAATAACGAAGACATTTACGACGCTGATTATCAAAAAATAACGACGATATTAACGACGATAATTATGAGGATAATAAGGACGATAAAAACGATGATTATCACAAAATAACGACGATATTAACGACGATAATTATGAGGATAATAAGGACGATATCAACGATGATAATGACAATATTAACGGCGATATTAACGACGATGCTTATGACAAAATAACGACGATATTAACGACAATAATTATGAGGATAATAAGTACGATAACAACGATGGTAATGACGATAATAACGACGACATTAACGACGATGATTATCACAAAATAACGACGATATTAACGACGATAATTATGTGGATAATAAGGACGATAACTACGATGGTAATGACGATAATAACGACGACATTAACGACGATGATTATCACAAAATAACGATGATATTAACGTCGATAATTATGAGGATAATAAGGACGATAACTACGATGGTAATGACGATAATAACGACGACATTAACGACGTTGATTATCACAAAATAACGACGATATTAACGACGATAATTATGAGGATAATAAGGAAGATAACAACGATGGTAATGACGATAATAACGACGACATTAACGACGATGATTATCACAAAATAACGACGATATTAACGACGATAATTATGAGGATAATAAGGAAGATAAAAACGATGATTATCACAAAATAACGACGATATTAACGACGATAATTATGAAGATAATAAGGACGATATCAACGATGATAATGACAATATTAACGACGATATTAACGACGATGTTAACGACTATAATAACGACGATAAAAACGACGATATTAACGACGATAATAACGACGATAAAAAGAAGATAGTGACAATAATAACGACGATAATAACGATGATAATTATGACGATAACAACGAAGATAATGACGATAATAACGACGACATTAACGACAATGATTATGACAAAATAACGACGATATTAACGACGATAATTATGAGGATAATAAGGACGATAACAACGATGGTAATGACGATAATAACGAAGACATTTACGACGCTGATTATCAAAAAATAACGACGATATTAACGACGATAATTATGAGGATAATAAGGAAGATAAAAACGATGATTATCACAAAATAACGACGATATTAACGACGATAATTATGAGGATAATAAGGACGATATCAACGATGATAATGACAATATTAACGGCGATATTAACGACGATGTTAACGACGATAATAACGACGATAATAACGACGATATTAACGACGATATTAACGACGATAAAAAGAAGATAATGACAATAATAACGACGATATTAACGATGATAATTATGACGATAACAACGAAGATAAAGACGATAATAAAGACGATATTAACGACGATAATAACGACGATAAAAAGAAGATAATGACAATAATAACGACGATATTAACGATGATAATTATGACGATAACAACGAAGATAATGACGATAATAACGACGACATTAACGACGATGATTATGACAAAATAACGACGATATTAACGACGATAATTATGAGGATAATAAGGACGATAACAACGATGATAATGACGATAATAACGACAACATTAACGACGATAATAACGACGATAATAACGACGATATTAACGAGGATAATAACGACGATAAAAAGAAGATAATGACAATAATAACGACGATATTAACGATGATAATTATGACGATAACAACGAAGATAATGACGATAATAACGACGACATTAACGACGATGCTTATGACAAAATAACGACGATATTAACGACGATATTTATGAGGATAATAAGGCCGATAACAACGATGATAATGACGATATTAACGACGATATTAATGACGATAATAACGACGATAATAACGACGATATTAACGACGATAATAACGACGATAAAAAGAAGATATTAACGACGATAATAACGACGATAAAAAGAAGATAATGACAATAATAACGACGATAATAACGATGATAATTATGACGATAACAACGAAGATAATGACGATAATAACGACGACATTAACGACGATGATTATGACAAAATAACGACGATATTAACGACGATAATTATGAGGATAATAAGGACGATAACAACGATGAAAAAGACAATAATAACGACGGTATTAACGACGATGCTTATGACAAAATAACGACGATATGAACGACGATAATTATGAGGATAATAAGGACGATAACAACGATGATAATGACGATATTAACGACGATGTTAACGACGATAATAACGACGATAATAACGACGATATTAACGACGATAATAACGACGATAAAAAGAAGATAGTGACAATAATAACGACGATATAAACGATGATAATTATGACGATAACAACGAAGATAATGACGATAATAACGACGACATTAACGACGATGATTATGACAAAATAACGACGATATTAACGACGATAATTATGGGGATAATAAGGACGATAACAACGATGATAATGACGATAATAAAGACTACATTAACGACAATGATTATGACAAAATAACGTCGATATTAACGACGATAATTATGAGGATAATAAGGACGATAACTACGATGGTAAAGACAATAAAAAGACGACATTAACGACGATGATTATCACAAAATATCGACGATATTAACGACGATAATTATGAGGAAAATAAGGACAATAACAACGATGGTAATGACGATAATAACGACGACATTAACGACGATGATTATCACAAAATAACGACGATATTAACGACGATAATTATGAGGATAATAAGGACGATAACAACGATGGTAATGACGATAATAACGACGACATTAACGACGATGCTTATGACATAATAACGACGATAATAACGACGATAATTATGAGGATAATAAGGACGATATTAACGACGATAATAACGACGATAATAGCGACGATATTAACGACGATAATCACGACGATAAAAAGAAGATAATGACAATAATAACGACGATATTAACGATGATAATTATGACGATACCAACGATGATAATGACGATAATAACGACGACATTAACGACGATATTAACGACGATAATTATGAGGATAATAAGGACGATAACAACGATGATAATGACGATAATACCGACGACATTAACGACGATGCTTATGACAAAATAACGACGATATTAACGACGATAATTATGAGGATAATAAGGACGATAACAACGATGGTAATGACGATAATAACGACGACATTAACGACGATGATAATCACAAAATAACGACGATATTAACGACGATAATTATGAGGATAATAAGGACGATAACAACGATGGTAATGACAATAATAGCGACGACATTAACGACGATGATTATCACAAAATAACGACGATATTAACGACGATAATTATGAGGATAATAAGGACGATAACAACGATGGTAATGACGATAATAACGACGACATTAACGACGATGATTATCACAAAATAACGACGATATTAACGACGATAATTATGAAGATAATAAGGACGATAACAACGATGATAATTACGATATTAACGACGATATTAACGATGATAATAACGACAATAATAACGACGATATTAACGACAATAACGACGATAAAAGGAAGATAATGACAATAATAACGACGATATTAACGATGATAATTATGACGATAACAACGACGATAATAACGACGATAACAACGATGATAATGACGATAATAACGACGACATTAACGACGATGAATATGACAAAATAACGACGATATTAACAAAGATAATTACGAAGATAATAAGGACGATAACAACGATGGTAATGACGATAATAACGACGACATTGACGACGATGATTATCACAAAATAACGACGATATTAACGACGATAATTATGAGGATAATAAGGACGATAACAACGATGATAATGACGATATTAACGACGATATTAAAGACGATAATAACGACGATAATAACGACGATATTAACGACGATAATAACGACGATAATAACGACGATATTAACGACGATAATAACGACGATAATAACGACGATATTAACGACGATAATAACGACGATAAAAAGAAGATAATGACAATAATAACGACGTTATTAATGTTGATAATTATTACGATAACAACGAAGATAATGACGATAATAACGACGACATTAACGACGATGATTATGACAAAATAACGACGATATTAACGACGATAATTATGAGGATAATAAGGACGATAACAACGATGATAATGACGATAATAAAGACGACATTAACGACGATGATTAAGACAAAATAACGACGATAATTATGAGGATAATAAGTACGATAACTACGATGGTAATAACGATAATAACGACAACATTAAGGACGATGATTATCACAAAATAACGTCGATATTAACGACGATAATTATGAAGATAATAAGGACGATAACAACGATGATAATGACGATAATAACGACGACATTAACGACGATGCTTATCACAAAATAACGACGATATTAACGACGATAATTATGAGGATAATAAGGACGATATCAACGATGATAATGACGATAATAACGACGACATTAACGACGATAATTATGAGGATAATAAGGACGATATCAACGATGATAATGACAATATTAACGGCGATATTAACGACGATGTTAACGACGATAATAACGACGATAATAACGACGATATTAACGACGATATTAAGGACGATAAAAAGAAGATAATGACAATAATAACGTCGATATTAACGATGATAATTATGACGATAACAACGAAGATAAAGACGATAATAACGACGATATTAACGACGATAATAACGACGATAAAAAGAAGATAATGACAATAATAACGACGATATTAACGATGATAATTATGACGATAACAACGAAGATAATGACGATAATAACGACGACATTAACGACGATGATTATGACAAAATAACGACGATATTAACGACGATAATTATGAGGATAATAAGGACGATAACAACGATGATAATGACGATAATAACGACAACATTAACGACGATAATAACGACGATAATAACGACGATATTAACGACGATAATAACGACGATAAAAAGAAGATAATGACAATAATAACGACGATATTAACGATGATAATTATGACGATAACAACGAAGATAATGACGATAATAACGACGACATTAACGACGATGCTTATGACAAAATAACGACGATATTAACGACGATATTTATGAGGATAATAAGGCCGATAACAACGATGATAATGACGATATTAACGACGATATTAATGACGATAATAACGACGATAATAACGACGATATTAACGACGATAATAACGACGATAAAAAGAAGATATTAACGACGATAATAACGACGATAAAAAGAAGATAATGACAATAATAACGACGATAATAACGGTGATAATTATGACGATAACAACGAAGATAATGACGATAATAACGACGTCATTAACGACGATGATTATGACAAAATAACGACGATATTAACGACGATAATTATGAGGATAATAAGGACGATAACAACGATGAAAATGACAATAATAACGACGGTATTAACGACGATGCTTATGACAAAATAACGACGATATGAACCACGATAATTATGAGGATAATAAGGACGATAACAACGATGATAATGACGATATTAACGACGATGTTAACGACGATAATAACGACGATAATAACGACGATATTAACGACGATAATAACGACGATAAAAAGAAGATAGTGACAATAATAACGACGATATTAACGATGATAATTATGACGATAACAACGAAGATAATGACGATAATAACGACGACATTAACGACGATGATTATGACAAAATAACGACGATATTAACGACGATAATTATGAGGATAATAAGGACGATAACAACGATGATAATGACGATAATAAAGACGACATTAACGACAATGATTATGACAAAATAACGTCGATATTAACGACGATAATTATGAGGATAATAAGGACGATAACTACGATGGTAAAGACGATAAAAAGACGACATTAACGACGATGATTATCACAAAATATCGACGATATTAACGACGATAATTATGAGGAAAATAAGGACGATAACAACGATGGTAATGACGATAATAACGACGACATTAACGACGATGATTATCACAAAATAACGACGATATTAACGACGATAATTATGAGGATAATAAGGACGATAACAACGATGGTAATGACGATAATAACGACGACATTAACGACGATGCTTATGACATAATAACGACGATAATAACGACGATAATTATGAGGATAATAAGGACGATATTAACGACGATAATAACGACGATAATAGCGACGATATTAACGACGATAATAACGACGATAAAAAGAAGATAATGACAATAATAACGACGATATTAACGATGATAATTATGACGATAACAACGATGATAATGACGATAATAACGACGACATTAACGACGATATTAACGACGATAATTATGAGGATAATAAGGACGATAACAACGATGATAATGACGATAATACTGACGACATTAACGACGATGCTTATGACAAAATAACGACGATATTAACGACGATAATTATGAGGATAATAAGGACGATAACAACGATGGTAATGACGATAATAACGACGACATTAACGACGATGATAATCACAAAATAACGACGATATTAACGACGATAATTATGAGGATAATAAGGACGATAACAACGATGGTAATGACAATAATAGCGACGACATTAACGACGATGATTATCACAAAATAACGACGATATTAACGACGATAATTATGAGGATAATAAGGACGATAACAACGATGGTAATGACGATAATAACGACGACATTAACGACGATGCTTATGACATAATAACGACGATATTAACGACGATAATTATGAGGATAATAAGGACGATATCAACGATGATAATGACGATAATAACGACGCCATTAACGACGATAATTATGAGGATAATAAGGACGATATCAACGTTGATAATGACGATATTAACGACGATATTAACGACGATAATAACGACGATAATAACGACGATATTAACGACGATAATTATGAGGATAATAAGGACGATATCAACGATGATAATGACAATATTAACGACGATATTAACGACGATGTTAACGACGATAATAACGACGATAATAACGACGATATTAACGACGATATTAACGACGATAAAAAGAAGATAATGACAATAATAATGACGATATTAACGATGATAATTATGACGATAACAACGAAGATAATGACGATAATAACGACGACATTAACGACGATGATTATGACAAAATAACGACGATATTAACGACGATAATTATGAGGATAATAAGGACGATAACAACGATGATAATGACGATAATAACGACGACATTAACGACGATGAATATGACAAAATAACGACGATATCAACAACGATAATTATGAAGATAATAAGGACGATAACAACGATGGTAATGACGATAATAACGACGACATTAACGACGATGATTATCACAAAATAACGACGATATGAACGACGATAATTATGAGGATAATAAGGACAATAACAACGATGATAATGACGATATTAACAACGATATTAACGACGATAATAAAGACGATAATAACGACTATATTAACGACGATAATAACGACGATAAAAAGAAGATAGTGGCAATAATAACGACGATATTAACGATGATAATTATGACAAAATAACGACGATATTAACGACGATAATTATGAGGATAATAAGGACGATAACAACGATGGTAATGACGATAATAACGACGACATTAACGACGATGATTATCACAAAATAACGACGATATTAACGACGATAATTATGATTATAATAAGGACGATAAAAACGATGGTAATGACGATAATAACGACGACATTAACGACGATGCTTATGACATAATAACGACGATATTACCGACGATAATTATGAGGATAATAAGGACGATATTAACGACGATAATAACGACGATAATAGCGACGATATTAACGACGATAATAACGACGATAAAAAGAAGATAATGACAATGATAACGACGATATTAACGATGATAATTATGACGATAACAACGATGATAATGACGATAATAACGACGACATTAACGACGATATTAACGACGATAATTATGAGGATAATAAGGACGATAACAACGATGATAATGACGATAATACTGACGACATTAACGACGATGCTTATGACAAAATAACGACGATATTAACGACGATAATTATGAGGATAATAAGGACGATAACAACGATGGTAATGACGATAATAACGACGACATTAACGACGATGATAATCACAAAATAACGACGATATTAACGACGATAATTATGAGGATAATAAGGACGATAACAACGATGGTAATGACAATAATAGCGACGACATTAACGACGATGATTATCACAAAATAACGACGATATTAACGACGATAATTATGAGGATAATAAGGACGATAACAACGATGGTAATGACGATAATAACGACGACATTAACGACGATGCTTATGACATAATAACGACGATATTAACGACGATAATTATGAGGATAATAAGGACGATAACAACGATGGTAATGACGATATTAACGACGATATTAACGACGATAATAACGACGATAATAACGACGATATTAACGAAGATAATAACGACGATAAAAAGAAGATAATGACAATAATCTCGACGATATTAACGATGATAATTATGACGATAACCACGAAGATAATGACGATAATAACGACAACATTAACGACGATGATTATGACAAAATAACGACGATATTAACGACGATAATTATGAGGTTAATAAGGACGATAACAACGACGATAATGACGATATTAACGGCGATAATGACGACTATAATTATGATGATAAAAATGACGATAATGACGATGATAATTATGACGATAATAACGACGATAACAACGAAGATAATGACGATAATATCGACGACATTAACGACGATAATAACGACGATAATAACGACGATATTAACGACGATAATAACGACGATAAAAAGAAGATAATGACAATAATATCGACGATATTAACGATGATAATTATGTCGATAACAACGAAGATAATGACGATAATAACGACGACATTAACGACGATGATTATGACAAAATAACGACGATATTAACGACGATAATTATGAGGTTAATAAGGACGATAACAACGATGGTAATGACGATAATAAAGACGACATTAACGACGATGATTACGACCAAATAACGACGATAATTATGAGGATAATAAGGACGATAACTACGATGGTAATTTCGATAATAACGACGACATTAACGACGATGATTATCACAAAATAACGACGATATTAACGACGATAATTATGAGGATAATAAGGACGATAACAACGATGGTAATGACGATAATAACGACGACATTAACGACGATGATTATCACAAAATAACGACGATATTAACGACGATAATTATGAGGATAATAAGGACGATAACAGCGATGGTAATGACGATAATAACGACGACATTAACGAAGATGATTATCACAAAATAACGACCATATTAACGACGATAATTATGAGGATAATAAGGACGATAACAACGATGGTAATGACGATAATATCGACGACATTAACGACGATGATTATCACAAAATAACGACGATATTAACGACGATAATTATGAGGATAATAAGGACGATAACAACGATGGTAATGACGATAATAACGACGACATTAACGACGATGATTATCACAAAATAACGACGATATTAACGACGATAATTATGAAAATAATAAGGACGATAACAACGATGGTAATGACGATATTAACGACGATATTAACGAAGATAATAACGACGATAATAACGACGATATTAACGACGATAATAACGACGATAAAAAGAAGATAATGACAATAATAACGACGATATTAACGATGATAATTATGACGATAACAACGACTATAATAACGACGATAAAAACGATGAAAATGACGATAAAAACGACGACATTAACGACGATGAATATGACAAAATAACGATGATATTAACGACGATAATTATGAAGATAATAAGGACGATAACAACGATGGTAATGACGATAATAACGACGACATTAACGACGATGATTATCACAAAATAACGACGATATTAACGACGATAATTATTAGGATAATAAGGACGATAACAACGATGGTAATGACGATAATAACGACGACATTAACGTCGATATTTATCACAAAATTACGACGATATTAACCACGATAATTATGAGGATAATAAGGACGATAACAACGATGAATATCACAAAATTACGACGATATTAACGACGATAATAACGACGATAAAAAGAAGATAATGACAATAATAACGACGATATTAACGATGATAATTATGACGATAACAACGAAGATAATGACGATAATAACGACGACATTAACGACGATGATTATGACAAAATAACGACGATATTAACGACGATAATTATGAGGATAATGACGACGATAACAACTATGATAATGACGATAATAACGACGACATTAACGACGATGAATATGACAAAATAACGACGATATCAACAACGATAATTATGAAGATAATAAGGACGATAACAACGATGGTAATGACGATAATAACGACGACATTAACGACGATGATTATCACAAAATAACGACGATATTAACGACGATAATTATGAGGATAATAAGGACGATAACATCGGTGATAATGACGATATTAACGACGATATTAACGACGATAATAACGACGATAACAACGACTATATTAACGACGATAATAACGACGATAAAAAGAAGGTAATGACAATAATAACGACGATATTAACGATGATAATTATGACGATAACAACGGAGATAATGACGATAATAACGACGACATTAACGACGATGATTATGACATAATAACGACGATATTAACGACGATAATTTTGAAGATAATAAGGACGATAATAACGATGATAATGACGATAATAACGACGGTATTAACTACGATGCTTATGACAAAATAACGACGATATTAACGACGATAATTATGAGGATAATAAGGACGTTAACAACGATGATAATGACGATATTAACGACGATATTAACGACGATGATTATCACAAAATAACGACGATATTAACGACGATAATTATGAGGATAATAAGGACGATAACAACGATGATAATGACGATTTTAACGACGATGTTAACGATGATAATAACGACGATAAAAACGACGATATTAACGACGATAATAACGACGATAAAAAGAAGATGATGACAATAATAACGACGATAATAACGATGATAATTATGACGATAACAACGAAGATAATGACGATAATAACGACGACATTAACGACGATGATTATGACAAAATAACGACGATATTAACGACGATAAATATGAGGATAATAAGGACTATAACAACGATGGTAATGACGATAATATCGACGACATTAACGACGATGATTATCACAAAATAACGACGATATTAACGACGATAATTATGAGGATAATAAGGACGATAACAACGATGGTAATGACGATAATAACGACGACATTAACGACGATGATTATCACAAAATAACGACGATATTAACGACGATAATTATGAAAATAATAAGGACGATAACAACGATGGTAATGACGATATTAACGACGATATTAACGAAGATAATAACGACGATAATAACGACGATATTAACGACGATAATAACGACGATAAAAAGAAGATAATGACAATAATAACGACGATATTAACGATGATAATTATGACGATACAAAGACTATAATAACGACGATAAAAACGATGAAAATGACGATAAAAACGACGACATTAACGACGATGAATATGACAAAATAACGATGATATTAACAACGATAATTATGAAGATAATAAGGACGATAACAACGATGGTAATGACGATAATAACGACGACATTAACGACGATGATTATCACAAAATAACGACGATATTAACGACGATAATTATTAGGATAATAAGGACGATAACAACGATGGTAATGACGATAATAACGACGACATTAACGTCGATATTTATCACAAAATTACGACGATATTAACCACGATAATTATGAGGATAATAAGGACGATAACAACGATGAATATCACAAAATTACGACGATATTAACGACGATAATAACGACGATAAAAAGAAGATAATGACAATAATAACGACGATATTAACGATGATAATTATGACGATAACAACGAAGATAATGACGATAATAACGACGACATTAACGACGATGATTATGACAAAATAACGACGATATTAACGACGATAATTATGAGGATAATGACGACGATAACAACGATGATAATGACGATAATAACGACGACATTAACGACGATGAATATGACAAAATAACGACGATATCAACAACGATAATTATGAAGATAATAAGGACGATAACAACGATGGTAATGACGATAATAACGACGACATTAACGACGATGATTATCACAAAGTAACGACGATATTAACGACGATAATTATGAGGATAATAAGGACGATAACAACGATGATAATGACGATATTAACGACGATATTAACGACGATAATAACGACGATAATAACGACGATATTAACGACGATAATAACGACGTTAAAAAGAAGATAATGACAATAATAACGACGATATTAACGATGATTATTATGACGATAACAACGAAGATAATGACGATAATAACGACGACATTAACGACGATGATTATGACAAAATAACGACGATATTAACGACGATAATTATGAGGATAATAACGACGATATCAACGATGATAATGACGATAATAACGACGACATTAACGACGATGAATATGACAAAATAACGACGATATTAACGACGATAATTATGAGGATAATAAGGACGATAACAACGATGTTAATGACGATAATAACGACGACATTAACGACGATGATTATCACAAAATAACGACGATATTAACGACGATAATTATGAGGATAATAAGGACGATAACATCGATGATAATGACGATATTAACGACGATATTAACGACGATAATAACGACGATAATAACGACGATATTAACGACGATAATAACGACGATAAAAAGAAGGTAATGACAATAATAACGACGATATTAACGATGATAATTATGACGATAACAACGAAGATAATGACGATAATAACGACGACATTAACGACGATGATTATGACATAATAACGACGATATTAACGACGATAATTTTGAAGATAATAAGGACGATAATAACGATGATAATGACGATAATAACGACGGTATTAACTACGATGCCTATGACAAAATAACGACGATATTAACGACGATAATTATGAGGATATTAAGGACGATAACAACGATGATAATGACGATATTAACGACGATATTAACGACGATAATTATGAGGATAATAAGGACGATATCAACGATGATAATGACAATATTAACGACGATATTAACGACGATAATAACGACGATAATAACGACGATATTAACGACGATATTAACGACGATAAAAAGAAGATAATGACAATAATAACGACGATATTAACGATGATAATTATGACGATAACAACGAAGATAATGACGATAATAACGACGAAATTAACGACGATGATTATGACAAAATAACGACGATATTAACGACGATATATATGAGGATAATAAGGACTATAACAACGATGGTAATGACGATAATAACGACGACATTGACGACGATGATTATCACAAAATAACGACGATATTAACGACGATAATTATGAGGATAATAAGGACGATAACAACGATGATAATGACGATATTAACGACGATATTAACGACGATAATAACGACGATAATAACGACGATATTAACGACGATAATAACGACGATAATAACGACGACATTAACGACGATAATAACGACGATAATAACGACGATATTAACGACGATAATAACGACGATAAAAAGAAGATAATGACAATAATAACGACGATATTAACGATGATAATTATGACGATAACAACGAAGATAATGACGATAATAACGACGACATTAACGACGATGATTATGAAAAATAACGACGTTATTAACGACGATAATTATGAGGATAATAAGGACGATAACTACGATGGTAATGACGATAAAACGACGACATTAACGACGATGATTATCACAAAATAACGACGATATTAACGACGATAATAACGACGATAAAAAGAAGATAGTGACAATAATAACGACGATAATTATGAGGATAATAACGACGATAACAACGATGATAATGACGATAATAACGGCGACATTAACGACGATGATTATGACAAAATAACGACGATATTAACGACGATAATTATGAGGATAATAAGGACGATAACAACGATGATAATAACGATAATAAAGACGACATTAACGACGATGATTATGACAAAATAACGACGATATTAACGACGATAATTATTAGGATAATAAGGACGATAACAACGATGGTAATGACGATAATAAAGACGACATTAACGTCGATGATTATCACAAAATAACGACGATATTAACCACGATAATTATGAGGATAATAAGGACGATAACAACGATGATTATCACAAAATAACGACGATATTAACGACGATAATAACGACGATAAAAAGAAGATAATGACAATAATAACGACGATATTAACGATGATAATTATGACGATAACAACGAAGATAATGACGATAATAACGACGACATTAACGACGATGATTATGACAAAATAACGACGATATTAACGACGATAATTATGAGGATAATAACGACGATAACAACGATGATAATGACGATAATAACGACGACATTAACGACGATGAATATGACAATATAACGACGATATTAAGAACGATAATTATGAAGATAATAAGGACGATAACAACGATGGTAATGACGATAATAACGACGACATTAACGACGATGATTATCACAAAATAACGACGATATTAACGACGATACTTATGAGGATAATGAGGACAATAACAACGATGATAATGACGATATTAACAACGATATTAACGACGATAATAACGACGATAATAACGACGATATTAACGACGATAATAACGACGATAAAAAGAAGATAGTGACAATAATAACGACGATATTAACGATGATAATTATGACGATAACAACGAAGATAATGACGATGATAACGACGACATTAACGACGATATTAACGACGATAATTATGAGGATAATAAGGACGATAACAACGATGATAATGACAATAATAACGACGACATTAACGACGATGCTTATGACAAAATAACGACGATATTAAAGACGATAATTATGAGGATAATAAGGACGATAACAACGATGATAATAACGATAATAAAGACTACATTAACGACGATGATTATGACAAAATAACGAGAATATTAACGCCGATAATTATGAAGATAATAAGGACGATAACTACGATGGTAATGACGATAAAACGACGACATTAACGACGATGATTATCACAAAATAACGACGATATTAACGACGATAATTATTAGGATAATAAGGACGATAACAACGATGGTAATGACGATAATAACGACGACATTAACGTCGATATTTATCACAAAATTACAACGATATTAACCACGATAATTATGAGGATAATAAGGACGATAACAACGATGATTATCACAAAATTACGACGATATTAACGACGATAATAACGACGATAAAAAGAAGATAATGACAATAATAACGACGATATTAACGATGATAATTATGACGATAACAACGAAGATAATGACGATAATAACGACGACATTAACGACGATGATTATGACAAAATAACGACGATATTAACGACGATAATTATGAGGATAATAACGACGATAACAACGATGATAATGACGATAATAACGACGACATTAACGACGATGAATATGACAAAATAACGACGATATCAACAACGATAATTATGAAGATAATAAGGACGATAACAACGATGGTAATGACGATAATAACGACGACATTAACGACGATGGTTATCACAAAATAACGACGATATTAACGACGATAATTATGAGGATAATAAGGACGATAACAACGATGATAATGACGATATTAACGACGATATTAACGACGATAATAACGACGATAATAACGACGATATTAACGACGATAATAACGACGATAAAAAGAAGATAATGACAATAATAACGACGATATTAACGATGATTATTATGACGATAACAACGAAGATAATGACGATAATAACGACGACATTAACGACGATGATTATGACAAAATAACGACGATATTAACGACGATAATTATGAGGATAATAACGACGATATCAACGATGATAATGACGATAATAACGACGACATTAACGACGATGAATATGACAAAATAACGACGATATTATCGACGATAATTATGAGGATAATATGGACGATAACAACGATGTTAATGACGATAATAACGACGACATTAACGACGATGAATATGACAAAATAACGACGATATTAACGACGATAATTATGAGGATAATAAGGACGATAACAACGATGTTAATGACGATAATAACGACGACATGAACGACGATGATTATCACAAAATAACGACGATATTAACGACGATAATTATGAGGATAATAAGGACGATAACAACGATGATAATGACGATATTAACGACGATATTAACGACGATAATAACGACGATAATAACGACGATATTAACGACTATAATAACGACGATAAAAAGAAGGTAATGACAATAATAACGACGATATTAACGATGATAATTATGACGATAACAACGAAGATAATGACGATAATAACGACGACATTAACGACGATGATTATGACATAATAACGACGATATTAACGACGATAATTTTGAAAATAATAAGGACGATAATAACGATGATAATAACGATAATAACGACGATATTAACTACGATGCTTATGACAAAATAACGACGATATTAACGACGATAATTATGAGGATAATAAGGACGATAACAACGATGGTAATGACGATATTAACGACGATATTAACGACGATAATAACGACGATAATAACGACGATATTAACGACGATAATAACGACGATAAAAAGAAGATAATGACAATAATAACGACGATATTAACGATGATTATTATGACGATAACAACGAAGATAATGACGATAATAACGACGACATTAACGACTATGATTATGACAAAATAACGACGATATTAACGACGATAATTATGAGGATAATAACGACGATATCAACGATGATAATGACGATAATAACGACGACATTAACGACGATGAATAGGACAAAATAACGACGATATTAACGACGATAATTATGAAGATAATAAGGACGATAACAACGATGTTAATGACGATAATAACGACGACATTAACGACGATGAATATGACAAAATAACGACGATATTAACGACGATAATTATGAGGATAATAAGGACGATAACAACGATGTTAATGACGATAATAACGACGACATTAACGACGATGATTATCACAAAATAACGACGATATTAACGACGATAATTATGAGGATAATAAGGACGATAACAACGATGATAATGACGATATTAACGACGATATTAACGACGATAATAACGACGATAATAACGACGATATTAATGACGATAATAACGACGATAAAAAGAAGGTAATGACAATAATAACGACGATATTAACGATGATAATTATGACGATAACAACGAAGATAATGACGATAATAACGACGACATTAACGACGATGATTATGACATAATAACGACGATAATAACGACGATAATTTTGAAGATAATAAGGACGATAATAACGATGATAATAACGATAATAACGACGATATTAACTACGATGCTTATGACAAAATAACGACGATATTAACGACGATAATTATGAGGATAATAAGGACGATAACAACGATGGTAATGACGATATTAACGACGATATTAACGACGATAATAACGACGATAATAACGACGATATTAACGACGATAATAACGACGATAAAAAGAAGATAATGACATTAATAACGACGATATTAACGATGATAATTATGATGATAACAACGAAGATAATGACGATAATAACGACGACATTAACGACGATGATTATGACAAAATAACGACGATATTAACGACGATAATTATGAGGATAATAAGGACGATAACAACGAATATAATGACGATAATAACGACGACATTAACGACGATGATTATGACAAAATAACGGCGATATTTACGACGATAATGTCGATGATAAATATGACGATAATAACGACGATAATAACGACGATAACAACGAAGATAATGACGATAATATCGACGATATTAACGACGATAATTATGAGGATAATAAGGACGATAACAACGATGATAATGACGATAATAACGACGACATTAACGACGATGATTATGACAAAATAACGGCGATATTTACGACGGCAATGTCGATGATAAATATGACGATAATAACGACGATAATAACGACGATAACAACGAAGATAATGACGATAATATCGACGATATTAACGACGATAATTATGAGGATAATAAGGACGATAACAACGATGATAATGACGATATTAACGACGATAATGACGACTATAATTATGATGATAAAAACGACGATAATGACAATGATAATTATGACGATAATAACGCCGATAACAACGAAGATAATGACGATAATATCGACGACATTAACGACGATGATTATGACAAAATAACGACGATATTAACGACGATAATTATGAGGATAATAAGGACGATAACAACGATGATAATGACGATAATAACGACGACATTAACGACGATGATTATCACAAAATAACGACGATATTAACGACGATAATTATGAGGATAATAAGGACGATAACAACGACGATAATGACGATAATAACGACGACATTAACGACGATGATTATGACAAAATAACGGCGATATTTACGACGGCAATGTCGATGATAAATATGACGATAATAACGACGATAATAACGACGATAACAACGAAGATAATGACGTTAATATCGTCGATATTAACGACGATAATTATGAGGATAATAAGGACGATAACAACGATGATATTGACGATATTAACGACGATAATGACGACTATAATTATTATGATAAAAACGACGATAATGACAATGATAATTATGACGATAATAACGCCAATAACAACGAAGATAATGACGATAATATCGACGACATTAACGACGATGATTATGACAAAATAACGACGATATTAACGACGACAATTATGAGGATAATAAGGACGATAACAACGATGATAATGACGATATTAACGACGATGTTAACGACGATAATAACGACGATAAAAACGACGATATTAACGACGATAATAACGACGATAAAAAGAAGATAGTGACAATAATAACGACGATATTAACGACGATAATTATGAGGATAATAAGGACGATATCAACGATTATAATGACGATATTAACGACGATATTAACGACGATAATAACGACGATAATAACGACGATATTAACGACGATATTAACGACGATAAAAAGAAGATAATGACAATAATAACGACGATATTAACGATGATAATTATGACGATAACAACGAAGATAATGACGATAATAACGACGAAATTAACGACGATGATTATGACAAAATAACGACGATATTAACGACGATAATTATGAGGATAAAAAGGACGATAACAACGAAGATAATGACGATAATAACGACGACATTAACGACGATGATTATCACAAAATAACGACGATATTAACGACGATAATTATGAGGATAATAAGGACGATAACAGCGATGGTAATGACGATAATAACGACGACATTAACGACGATGATTATCACAAAATAACGACGATATTAACGACGATAATTATGAGGATAATAAGGACGATAACAACGATGATAATGACGATATTAACGACGATGTTAACGACGATAATAACGACGATAAAAACGACGAAATTAACGACGATAATAACGACGATAAAAAGAAGATAGTGACAATAATAACGACGATAATAACGATGATAATTATGACGATAACAACGACTATAATAACGACGATAAAAACGATGAAAATGACGATAAAAACGACGACATTAACGACGATGAATATGACAAAATAACGATGATATTAACAACGATAATTATGAAGATAATACGGACGATAACAAGGATGGTAATAACGATAATAACGACGACATTAACGACGATGATTATCACAAAATAACGACGATAATAACGACGATAATTATGAGGATAATAAGGACGATAAAAACGATGATAATGACGATATTAACGACGATATTAACGACGATAATAACGACGATAATAACGACGATAATAACGACGATAATAACGACGATAAAAAGAAGATAATGACAATAATAACGACGATATTAACGATGATAATTATGACGATAACAACGAAGATAATGACGATAATAACGACGACATTAACGACGATGATTATCACAAAATAACGACGATATTGACGACGATAATTATGAAGATAATAAGGACGATAACAACGATGATAATGACGATATTAACGACGATATTAACGACGATAATAACGACGATAATAACGACGATATTAACGACAATAACGACGATAAAAAGAAGATAATGACAATAATAACGACGATATTAACGATGATAATTATGACGATAACAACGACGATAATAACGACGATAACAACGATGATAATGACGATAATAACAACGACATTAACGACGATGAATATGACAAAATAACGACGATATTAACAACGATAATTATGAAGATAATAAGGACGATAACAACGATGGTAATGACGATAATAACGACGACATTAACGAAGATGATTATCACAAAATAACGTCGATATTAACGACGATAATTATGAGGATAATAAGGACGATAACAAGGATGATAATGACGATATTAACGACGATATTAACGACGATAATAACGACGATAATAACGACGATATTAACGACGATAATAACGACGATAAAAAGAAGATAATGACAATAATAACGACGATATTAACGATGATAATTATGACGATAACAACGACTATAATAACGACGATAAAAACGATGAAAATGACGATAAAAACGACGACATTAACGACGATGAATATGACAAAATAACGATGATATTAACAACGATAATTATGAAGATAATACGGACGATAACAAGGATGGTAATAACGATAATAACGACGACATTAACGACGATGATTATCACAAAATAACGACGATAATAACGACGATAATTATGAGGATAATAAGGACGATAAAAACGATGATAATGACGATATTAACGACGATATTAACGACGATAATAACGACGATAATAACGACGATAATAACGACGATAATAACGACGATAAAAAGAAGATAATGACAATAATAACGACGATATTAACGATGATAATTATGACGATAACAACGAAGATAATGACGATAATAACGACGACATTAACGACGATGATTATGACAAAATAACGACGATATTAACGACGATAATTATGAGGATAATAAGAACAATAACAACGATGAGAATGACGATAATAAAGACGACATTAACGACGATGATTAAGACAAAATAACTACGATAATTATGAGGATAATAAGGACGATAACTACGATGGTAATGACGATAATAACGACGACATTAACGACGATGATTATCACAAAATAACGTCGATATTAACGACGATAATTATGAGGATAATAAGGACGATAACAACGATGATAATGACAATATTAACGACGATATTAACGACGATAATAACGACGATAATAACGACGATATTAACGACGATAATAACGACGATAAAAAGAAAATAATGACAATAATAACGACGATATTAACGATGATTATTATGACGATAACAACGAAGATAATGACGATAATAACGACGACATTAACGACGATGATTATGACAAAATAACGACGATATTAACGACGATATATATGAGGATAATAAGGACTATAACAACGATGGTAATGACGATAATAACGACGACATTAACGACGATGATTATGACAAAATAACGACGACAATTATGAGGATAATAAGGTCGATAACTACGATGGTAATGACGATAATAACGACGACATTAACGACGATGATTATCACAAAATTACGACGATAATAACGACGATAATTATGAGGATAATAAGGACGATAACAACGATGATAATGACGATATTAACGACGATATTAATGACGATAATAACGACGATAATTATGAGGATAATAAGGACGATAACAACGATGATAATGACGATAATAACGACGACATTAACGACGATGCTTATGACAAAATAACGACGATATTAACGACGATAATTATGAGGATAATAAGGACGATAACAACGATGGTAATGACGATAATAACGACGACATTAACGACGATGATTATCACAAAATAACGACGATATTAACGACGATAATTATGAGGATAATAAGGACGATAACAGCCATGGTAATGACGATAATAACGACGACATTAACGAAGATGATTATCACAAAATAACGACCATATTAACGACGATAATTATGAGGATAATAAGGACGATAACAACGATGGTAATGACGATAATATCGACGACATTAACGACGATGATTATCACAAAATAACGACGATATTAACAACGATAATTATGAAGATAATAAGGACGATAACAACGATGGTAATGACGATAATAACGACGACATCGACGACGATGATTATCACAAAATAACGACGATATTAACGACGATAATTATGAGGATAATAAGGACGATAACAACGATGATAATGACGATATTAACGACGATATTAACGACGATAATAACGACGATAATAACGACGATATTAACGACGATAATAACGACGATAATAACGACGATATTAACGACAATAGTAACGACGATAATAACGACGATATTAACGACAATAATAACGACGATAAGAAGAAGATAATGACAATAATAACGACGATATTAACGATGATAATTATGACGATAACAACGAAGATAATGACGATAATAACGACGACATTAACGACGATGATTATGACAAAATAACGACGATATTAACGACGATAATTATGAGGATAATAAGGACGATAACAACGATGATAATGACGATAATAAAGACGACATTAACGACGATGATTAAGACAAAATAACGACGATAATTATGAGGATAATAAGGACGATAACTACGATGGTAATGACGATAATAACGACGACATTAACGACGATGATTATCACAAAATAACGTCGATATTAACGACGATAATTATGAGGATAATAAGGACGATAACAACGATGGTAATGACGATAATAACGACGACATTAACGACGATGATTATCACAAAATAACGACGATATTAACGACGATAATTATGAGGATAATAAGGACGATAACAACGATGATAATGACGATATTAACGACGATATTAACGACGATAATAACGACGATAATAACGACGATATTAACGACGATAATAACGACGATAAAAAGAAGATAATGACAATAATAACGACGATATTAACGATGATTATTATGACGATAACAACGAAGATAATGACGATAATAACGACGACATTAACGACGATGATTATGACAAAATAACGACGATATTAACGACGATAAATATGAGGATAATAAGGACTATAACAACGATGGTAATGACGATAATAACGACGACATTAACGACGATGATTATGACAAAATAACGACGACAATTATGAGAATAATAAGGACGATAACTACGATGGTAATGACGATAATAACGACGAAATTAACGACGATGATTATCACAAAATAACGACGATATTAACGACGATAATTAAGAGGATAATAAGGACGATAACAACGATGATAATGACGATATTAACGACGATATTAATGACGATAATAACGACGATAATTATGAGGATAATAAGGACGATAACAACGATGATAATGACGATAATAACGACGACATTAACGACGATGCTTATGACAAAATAACGACGATATTAACGACGATAATTATGAGGATATTAAGAACGATAACAACGATTGTAATGACGATAATAAAGACGACATTAACGACGATGATTATCACAAAATAACGACGATATTAACGACGATAATTATGAGGATAATAAGGACGATAACAGCGATGGTAATGACGATAATAACGACGACATTAACGAAGATGATTATCACAAAATAACGACCATATTAACGACGATAATTATGAGGATAATAAGGACGATAACAACGATGGTAATGACGATAAAATCGACGACATTAACGACGATGATTATCACAAAATAACGACGATATTAACGACGATAATTATGAGGATAATAAGGACGAAAACAACGATGGTAATGACGATAATAACGACGACATTAACGACGATGATTATCACAAAATAACGACGATATTAACGACGATAATTATGAAAATAATAAGGACGATAACAACGATGGTAATGACGATATTAACGACGATATTAACGACGATAATAACGACGATAATAACGACGATATTAACGACGATAATAACGACGATAAAAAGAAGATAATGACAATAATAACGACGATATTAACAGTGATAATTATGACGATAACAACGACTATAATAACGACGATAAAAACGATGAAAATGACGATAATAACGACGACATTAACGACGATGAATATGACAAAATAACGATGATATTAACAACGATAATTATGAAGATAATAAGGACGATAACAACGATGGTAATGACGATAATAACGACGACATTAACGACGATGATTATCACAAAATAACGACGATAATAACGACGATAATTATGAGGATAACTAGGACGATAACAACGATGATAATGACGATATTAACGACGATATTAACGACGATAATAACGACGATAATAACGACGATATTAACGACAATAACGACGATAAAAAGAAGATAATGACAATAATAACGACGATATTAACGATGATAATTATGACGATAACAACGACGATAATAACGACGATAACAACGATGATAATGACGATAATAACGACGACATTAACGACGATTATTATGACAAAATAACGACGATATTAACGACGATAATTATGAGGATAATAAGGACGATAACAACGATGGTAATGACGATAATAACGACGACATTAACGACGATGATTATCACAAAATAACGACGATATTAACGACGATAATTATGAGGATAATAAGGACGATAACGATGGTAATGACGATAATAACGACGACATTAACGACGATGATTATGACAAAATAACGACGATATTAACGACGATAATTATGAGGATAATAAGGACGATAACAACGATGGTAATGACGATAATAACGACGACATTAACGACGATGATTATCACAAAATAACGACGATATTAACGACGATAATTATGAGGATAATAAGGACGATAACAACGATGATAATGACGATAATAACGACGGTATTAACGACGATGCTTATGACAAAATAACGACGATATTAACGACGATAATTATGAGGATAATAAGGACGATAACAACGATGGTAGTGACGATAATAACGACGACATTAACGACGATGATTATCACAAAATAACGACGATATTAACGACGATAATTATGAGGATAATAAGGACGATAACAACGATGGTAATGACGATAATTAGGACGACATTAACGACGATGATTATCACAAAATAACGACGATATTAACGACGATAATTATGAAAATAATAAGGACGATAACAACGATGGTAATTACGATATTAACGACGATATTAACGACGATAATAACGACGATAAAAAGAAGATAATGACAATAATAACGACGATATTAACGATGATAATTATGACGATAACATCGACGATAATAACGACGAAAACAACGATGATAATGACGATAATAACGACGACATTAACGACGATGAATATGACAAAATAACGACGATATTAACAACGATAATTATGAAGATAATAAGGACGATAACAACGATGGTAATGACGATAATAACGACGACATTAACGACGATGATTATCACAAAATAACGACGATAATAACGACGATAATTATGAGGATAATAAGGACGATAAAAACGACGATAATGACGATATTAACGACGATATTAACAACGATGGTAATGACGATATTAACGACGATATTAACGACGATAATAACGACGATAAAAAGAAGATAATGACAATAATAACGACGATATTAACGATGATAATTATGACGATAACATCGACGATAATAACGTCGATAACAACGATGATAATGACGATAATAACGACGACATTAACGACGATGAATATTACAAAATAACGACGATATTAACAACGATAATTATGAAGATAATAAGGACGATAACAACGATGGTAATGACGATAATAACGACGACATTAACGACGATGATTATCACAAAATAACGACGATAATAACGACGATAATTATGAGGATAATAAGGACGATAAAAACGATGATAATGACGATATTAACGACGATATTAACGACGATAATAACGACGATAATAACGACGATATTAACGACGATAATAAAGACGATAAAAAGAAGATAATGACAATAATAACGACGATATTAACGATGATAATTATGACGATAACAACGACGATAATAACGACGATAACAACGATGATAATGACGATAATAACGACGACATTAACGACGATGAATATGACAAAATAACGACGATATTAACAACGATAATTATGAGGATAATAAGGACGATAACAACGATGATAATGACGATAATAACGACGGTATTAACGACGATGCTTATGACAAAATAACGACGATATTAACGACGATAATTATGAGTATAATAAGGACGATAACAACGATGGTAGTGACGATAATAACGACGACATTAACGACGATGATTATCACAAAATAACCTCGATATTAACGACGATAATTATGAGGATAATAAGGACGACAACAACGATGATAATGACGATATTAACGACGATATTAACGACGATAATAACGACGATAATAACGACGATATTAACGACGATAATAACGACGATAAAAAGAAGATAATGACAACAATACCGACGATATTAACGATGTTAATTATGACGATAACAACGAAGATAATGACGATAATAACGACGACATTAACGACGATGATTATCACAAAATAACGACAATATTAACGACGATAATTATGAGGATAATAAGGACGATAACAACGATGATAATGACGATATTAACGACGATATGAACGACGATAATAACGACAATAATAACGACGATATTAACGACGATAATAACGACGAAAAAAAGAAGATAATGACAATAATAACGACGATATTAACGATGATAATTATGTCGATAACAACGAAGATAATGACGATAATAACGACGACATTAACGACGATGATTATGACAAAATAACGACGATATTAACGACGATAATTATGAGGATAATAACGACGATAACAACGATGATAATGACGATAATAACGACGACATTAACGACGATGAATATGACAAAATAACGACGTTTTTACCGACGATAATTATGAGGATAATAAGGACGATAACAACGATGGTAATGACGATAATATCGACGACATTAACGACGATGATTATCACAAAATAACGACGATATTAACGACGATAATTATGAGGATAATAAGGACGATATCAACGATGATAATGACGATATTAACGACGATATTAACGACGATAATAACGACGATAATAACGACGATATTAACGACGATATTAACGACGATAATAACGACGATAATAACGACGATATTAACGACGATAGTAACGACGATAAAAAGAAGATAATGACAATAATAACGACGATATTAACGATGATAATTATGACGATAACAACGAAGATAATGACGATAATAACGACGACATTAACGACGATGATTATGACAAAATAACGACGATATTAACGACGATAATTATGAGGATAATAAGGACGATAACAACGATGATAATGACGATAATAAAGACGACTTTAACGACGATGATTAAGACAAAATAACGACGATAATTATGAGGATAATAAGGACGATATCTACGATGGTAATGACGATAATAACGACGACATTAACGACGATGATTATGACAAAATAACGACGATATTAACGACGATAATTATGAGGATAATAAGGACGATAACAACGATGATAATGACGATAATAAAGACGACTTTAACGACGATGATTAAGACAAAATAACGACGATAATTATGAGGATAATAAGGACGATATCTACGATGGTAATGACGATAATAACGACGACATTAACGACGATGATTATGACAAAATAACGACGATATTAACGACGATAATTATGAGGATAATAAGGACGATAACAACGATGATAATGACGATAATAAAGACGACTTTAACGACGATGATTAAGACAAAATAACGACGATAATTATGAGGATAATAAGGACGATAACAACGATGGTAATGACGATAATATCGACGACATTAACGACGATGATTATCACAAAATAACGACGATATTAACGACGATAATTATGAGGATAATAAGGACGATATCAACGATGATAATGACGATATTAACGACGATATTAACGACGATAATAACGACGATAATAACGACGATATTAACGACGATATTAACGACGATAATAACGACGATAATAACGACGATATTAACGACGATAATAACGACGATAATAACGACGATATTAACGACGATATTAACGACGATAATAACGACGATAATAACGACGATATTAACGACGATAATAACGACGATAAAAAGAAGATAATGACAATAATAACGACGATATTAACGATGATAATTATGACGATAACAACGAAGATAATGACGATAATAACGACGACATTAACGACGATGATTATGACAAAATAACGACGATATTAACGACGATAATTATGAGGATAATAAGGACGATAACAACGATGGTAATGACGATAATAACGACGACATTAACGACGATGATTATCACAAAATAACGACGATATTAACGACGATAATTATGAGGATAATAAGGACGATAACAACGATGGTAATGACGATAATAACGACGACATTAACGACGATGATTATCACAAAATAACGACGATATTAACGACGATAATTATGAGGATAATAAGGACGATAACAACGATGATAATGACGATATTAACGACGATATTAACGACGATAATAACGACGATAATAACGCCGATAATAACAACGATATAACAACGATTATAACGACGATAATAAAGAAGAATGTTACGACGAAAATAACGACGATAAAAACGACGATAATAACGACGAAAATTACGACGATAAAAACAACGATAATAACGAAAATAATGACGATAATAACGACGATAATAACGACGATAATATCGACGATATTAACGACGATTATAACGACGATAATATCGACGATAGAAACAACGATAATAACGACGATAATAACGACGGTAAAACGACAATAATATCGACGATAATATCGACGATATTAACGACGATAATACCAACGATAATAACAATGATTTTAACGACGATAACAAAGAATAAAATTACGACGAAAATAACGACGATAATATCGACGATAATAACGACGATAATAACAACGATAATAACGATGTTATTGACGAAAATGACGATGATAATAACGACGATAAAAACGACGATAATAACGATATTAATGTCGATAATAACGACAATAATAACGAAGATAATAACGACGATAAGAACGACGATAATTACGGCGATTATGACGATAATAACAACGATATAACAACGATTATAACGACGATAATAAAGAAGAAAATTACGACGAAAATAACGACGATAATAACGACGATATAAATTACGATAATAACGACGATATATATTACGATAATAACGACGATAATAAAGATGATAATTACGATAATAACGACGATAATATCGACGACAAAAACGATGATAAAAATGACGAGAATAACGACGATAATTATGACGATAATTAGGACGATAATAACGATGATAATGACGAAAATAACGACGATAATAAAGACGATAATTATGACGATAATAACGACGATAATATCAATGACAATGACGATTAAACGTCGATAATAACGACAATAATTATGAGGATAATAAGGACGTTAACTACGTTAATAACGACGATAATAACGACGATAATAACGATGATAATGACGATAATAAGGACTATAATTATGACGATTATAACAACGATAATAACGACGATAATAACGACGATAATAGCGATGATAATTACGATAATAACGACGATATTATGACGATAATAACGACGATTATATAGACGATAATTATGAGGATAATAAGGACGATATCAACGATAATAACGACGATTATAACGACGATATAAATGACGATAATAACGACGATAATAACGATGATAAAAACGACGATAATAACGACGATAATAACGACGATAATACCGACGATATAAATGACGATAATAACGACTACAATAACTATGATAAAAATGACGATAATAACGACGATTATAACGACTATAATAACGACAATATAAATGACGATAATAACGACGATAATAACGACGATTATAACGACGATAATTATGAGGATAATAAGGACGATATCAACGATAATAACGACGATAATAACGACGATAAAAATGACGATAATAAGGACGATTATAACGATGATAACGACGATATTATCGACGACATTAACGACGATGATAACGACGAAAATAACGACGATAATAACGACGATAATAACGACGATAATAAGAATGTTAATGACGATAGTAACGACGATAATAACGACGAAAATAACTTCGATAATAACGATGATAATGACGATAATAACGACGATAATAACGACGATAATAACAACGATTATATTGACGATAATAACCAAGAAAATAAAGACGAAAATAACGTCTATAATTACTAAGAAAATAACGACAAATATAACGACTTCAATAACGACAATAATAACGACGATAATAACGACGATTTCAACGACGATTATAACGACGATAATAACGAAGAAAATAACGACGAAAATAACGACGATAATAACGACGATAATAACGACGATAATATCGGCGATATTACCGACGATAATTATGAGGATAATAACGACGATAACAACGATGATAATGACGATAATAACGACGATAATAACGACGATAAAAACGACGATAATATCGACGATATTAACGACGATAAGAATGACGATAATAACGATTAAAATAACGATAATAACGACGATAATAACGACGATAAGAATGACGATAATAACGGCGATTATAACGACGATAATAACAACGATATAACAATGATAATAACGACGATAATAAAGAAGAAAATTACGACGAAAATAACGACGATAATAACGACGATAACATCAACGATAATAACGACGATAATAACGACGATAATATCTACGATAATAACGATGTTAAACGACGATAATAATGACGATAATAACGATGACCATGACGATAATAACGACGATATTAACGACGTAAGAATGACGATAATCACGGCGATTATAACGACGATAATAACAACGATAATAACGACGATAATAACGAAGAAAAAACCGACGATAATAACGACGATAATAACGATGACAATGACGATAATAAAGAAGATAGTAACGACAATAATAACGAAGATAAGAACGACGATAAGAACGACGATAATAACGGCGATTATAACGACGATAATAACAACGATAATAACAACGATTATAACGACGATAATAAAGAAGAAAATTACGAGGAAAATAAAGACGATAATATCGACGATGAAAACGACGATAATAACGACGATGTTAACGACGATAATAACGACGAAAACAACGACGATAATAACGAAGATAACAACGAGGATAATAACGACGATAATGACGACGATAATAACGACGATATAAATGACGATAATAACGACGATAGAAACGACCATATAAATAACGATAATAACGGCGATATTGACGATGATAATGACGATAATAACGACGATAATAACGACGATATTAACGATGATAATGACGATAATAACGACGATAATAACGACGAAAATACCGACAATAATATCGACGATAATAACGACGATAATAAGGACGATAATAACGACAATAATAACGACGATAAAAACGATGATAATGACGATAATATCCACGATAATAACGATGATAATGATGATAATAACGACGATAATAACGACGATATTAACGATGATAATGACGATAATAACGACGATAATAACGACGAAAATAGCGACGATAATAACGACGAAAATAACGATGATTACAATGATGATAATAACGTCGATAATAACGACGATAATAACGATGATAATGACGATAACAACGACGATAATAACAATGTTAATGATGATAATAGTGACGATAACAACGACGATAATAACGACTATAATAACGACGATAAAAACGACGATATTAACGACGATAATTATGAGGATATATCGACGGTACCAACGATGATAATGACGAAAATAATGACGATAATAACGACGATATTAACGACGATAATAACTACGATAATAACAGAGAATATAAAGACGATAATAACGAAGAATATTACGACGAAAATAACGACGATATTAACGATGATAATAACAACTATAATATCGACGATAATAACGACGATAACAGTGACTATATTAACGACGATAAAAGTACGATAATAACGACGATTATAACGACGATATTGACGATAATAACGAAGATAATAACGATGATAATGATGATAATAACGACGATAATAACGACGATATTAACGATGATAATGACGATAATAACGACGATAATAACGACGAAAATACCGACAATAATAACGACGATAATAACGACGATAATAAGGACGATAATAACGACGATAATAACGACGATAAAAACGATGATAATGACAATAATAACGACGATAATAACGACGATAATGATGATAATAACGACGATAATAACGACGATATTAGCGATGATAATGACGATAATAACGACGATAATAACGACGAAAATACCGACTAAAATAACGACGAAAATATCGACGATTACAATGATGATAATAACGACGATAATAACGACGATAATAACGATGATAATGACGATTATAACGACGATAATAACGATGATAATGACGATAATAGTGACGATAACAACAACGATAATAACGATGATAATGATGATAATAACGAAGAATATTACGACGAAAATAACGACGATATTAACGACGATAACGACGATGATAAGGAAGATAACAGCGACGATAATAACGACGATAACAACGACGATATTAACGACGATGATAACGACGATAATAACGACTATAATATCTATGATAATAACGACGATAACAGCGACGAAATTAACGTCGATAAGAACGACGAAAATAACGACGATAATGACGATTATAACGATGATAATAACGATGATAATGATGATAATAACGACGATAATAACGACGATATTAACGATGATAATGACGATAATAACGACGATAATAATGACGAAAATACCGACAATAATAACGACGATAATAACGACGATATTAAGGACGATAACAGCGACGATAATAGCGACGATATTAACGACGATAAGAACGACGCAAATAACGACGATAATGACGATAATACCGATGATAATAACGATGATAATGATGATAATAACGACGATAATAACGACGATAATAAAGACGATAATTTTGAGGATAATAAGGACGATAATAACGACTATAATAACGACGATATAAATGACGATAATAACGACGATAATAACGACGATATAAATGACGATAATATCGACGATAATAATGTTGATAATGACGATAATAACGACGATAATTATGACGATAATAATGACGAAAATAACGATGTTAATAACTATAATAAAGACGATATAAATGACGATAATAACGAAGATAATTATGACGATAACAACGACGATAATAACGACGATAAAAATGACGATAATAACGACGATTAAAACGACGATAATAACAAAGATAATAACGACGATAATAACGACGATAATTATGACGATAATAACGACGATAATAACGACGATAATAACGATGATAGTGACGATAATAAAGACGATAAAAACGACGATAATTATGAGGATAATAAGGACGATAACAACGATAATTACGACGATAATAACGACGATAATAACGATGATAATGACGATGATAACCAGGATATTATCGACGGCAATAACGACGATAATACGGACGATATAAATGACGATAATAACGAAGATAATAACGATTATAAAAACGACGATAATAACGACGATAATAACGACGATAATAACGACGGTAATAACGACGATATAAATGACGATAATAACGACGATAATAACGATAATAACGACGATAGAAACAACGATAAGAATGACGATAATAACGACGATAAATCGACGATAATAACGAAGATAATTATGACGATAACAACGACGATAAAAACGACGATAAAAATGACGATAATAACGACGATTAAAACGACGATAATAACGAAGATAATAACGACGAAAATAACGACGATAATTATGACGATAATAACGACGATAATTATGACGATAATAACGACGATAATAACGGCGATTATAACGACGATAATTATGAGGATAATAAGGACGATATCAACGATAATAACGACGATAATAACGGCGATAAAAATGACGATACTAACGACGATTATAACGATAATAACGACGATATTATCGACGACAATAACGACGATAATAACGACGATAATAACGACGATAATTATGACGATAATTATGACGATAATAACGACGATAATAACGATGATAATGACGATAATAACGACGATAATTATGAGGATAATAAGGAATATAACAACGATAATAACGACGATAATAACGACGATAATAACGATGATAATGATGATGATAACCAGGATATTATCTACGGCAATAACGACGATAATAACGACGATATAAATGACGTTAATAACGACGATAATAACGATGATAAAAACGACGATAATAACGACGATAATAACGATGATAATGACGATAATAACGACGATAATAACGACGATAATTTTGAGGATAATAAGGACGATAATAACGACTATAATAACGACGATATAAATGACGATAATAACGACGATAATAACGACGATATAAATGACGATAATAACGACGATAATAATGTTGATAATGACGATAATAACGACGATATTATCGACGACAATAACGACGATATTATCGACGACAATAACGACGAAAATAACGACGATTATAACGACGATAATTATGAGGATAATAAGCACGATATCAACGATAATAACGACGATAATAACGACGATATAAATGACGATAATAACGACGATTATAACGATGATAACGACGATATTATCGACGTCAATAACGACGATAATGACGACGAAAATAACGACGATAATAACGACGATAATTATGACGAAAATAACGATGTTAATTACAATAATAACGACGATAATAACGACGATAATTATGACGATAATAATGACGAAAATAACGATGTTAATAACGATAATAACGACGATATAAATGACGATAATAACGAAGAAAATTATGACGATAACAACGACGATAATAACGACGATAAAAATGACGATAATAACGACGATTAAAACGACGATAATAACAAAGATAATAACGACGATAATAACGACGATAATTATGACGATAATAACGACGATAATAACGACGATAATAACGATGATAGTGACGATAATAAAGACGATAAAAACGACGATAATTATGAGGATAATAAGGACGATAACAACGATAATTACGACGATAATAACGACGATAATAACGATGATAATGACGATGATAACCAGGATATTATCGACGGCAATAACGACGATAATACGGACGATATAAATGACGATAATAACGAAGATAATAACGATGATAAAAACGACGATAATAACGACGATAATAACGACGATAATAACGACGGTAATAACGACGATATAAATGACGATAATAACGACGATAATAACGATAATAACGACGATAGAAACAACGATAAGAATGACGATAATAACGACGATAATAACGACGATATAAATGCCGATAATAACGGCGATAATAACGATGATAATTATGACGAAAATAACGATGTTAATTACAATAATAACGACGATAATAACGACGATAATTATGACGATAATAATGACGAAAATAACGATGTTAATAACGATAATAACGACGATATAAATGACGATAATAACGAAGAAAATTATGACGATAACAACGACGATAATAACGACGATAAAAATGACGATAATAACGACGATTAAAACGACGATTATAACAAAGATAATAACGACGATAATAACGACGATAATTATGACGATAATAACGACGATAATAACGACGATAATAACGATGATAGTGACGATAATAACGACGATAAAAACTACGATAATTATGAGGATAATAAGGACGATAACAACGATAATAACGACGATAATAACGACGATAATAACGATGATAATGACGATGATAACCAGGATATTATCGACGGCAATAACGACGATAATACGGACGATATAAATGACGATAATAACGACGATAATAACGATGATAAAAACGACGATAATAACGACGATAATAACGACGATAATAATGTTGATAATGACGATAATAACGACGATATTATCGACGACAATAACGACGATATTATCGACGACAATAACGACGAAAATAACGACGATTATAACGACGATAATTATGAGGATAATAAGCACGATATCAACGATAATAACGACGATAATAACGACGATATAAATGACGATAATAACGACGATTATAACGATGATAACGACGATATTATCGACGTCAATAACGACGATAATGACGACGAAAATAACGACGATAATAACGACGATAATTATGACGAAAATAACGATGTTAATTACAATAATAACGACGATAATAACGACGATAATTATGACGATAATAATGACGAAAATAACGATGTTAATAACGATAATAACGACGATATAAATGACGATAATAACGAAGAAAATTATGACGATAACAACGACGATAATAACGACGATAAAAATGACGATAATAACGACGATTAAAACGACGATAATAACAAAGATAATAACGACGATAATAACGACGATAATTATGACGATAATAACGACGATAATAACGACGATAATAACGATGATAGTGACGATAATAAAGACGATAAAAACGACGATAATTATGAGGATAATAAGGACGATAACAACGATAATTACGACGATAATAACGACGATAATAACGATGATAATGACGATGATAACCCAGGATATTATCGACGGCAATAACGACGATAATACGGACGATATAAATGACGATAATAACGAAGATAATAACGATGATAAAAACGACGATAATAACGACGATAATAACGACGATAATAACGACGGTAATAACGACGATATAAATGACGATAATAACGACGATAATAACGATAATAACGACGATAGAAACAACGATAAGAATGACGATAATAACGACGATAATAACGACGATATAAATGCCGATAATAACGGCGATAATAACGATGATAATTATGACGAAAATAACGATGTTAATTACAATAATAACGACGATAATAACGACGATAATTATGACGATAATAATGACGAAAATAACGATGTTAATAACGATAATAACGACGATATAAATGACGATAATAACGAAGAAAATTATGACGATAACAACGACGATAATAACGACGATAAAAATGACGATAATAACGACGATTAAAACGACGATAATAACAAAGATAATAACGACGATAATAACGACGATAATTATGACGATAATAACGACGATAATAACGACGATAATAACGATGATAGTGACGATAATAAAGACGATAAAAACGACGATAATTATGAGGATAATAAGGACGATAACAACGATAATTACGACGATAATAACGACGATAATAACGATGATAATGACGATGATAACCAGGATATTATCGACGGCAATAACGACGATAATACGGACGATATAAATGACGATAATAACGAAGATAATAACGATGATAAAAACGACGATAATAACGACGATAATAACGACGATAATAACGACGGTAATAACGACGATATAAATGACGATAATAACGACGATAATAACGATAATAACGACGATAGAAACAACGATAAGAATGACGATAATAACGACGATAATAACGACGATATAAATGCCGATAATAACGGCGATAATAACGATGATAATTATGACGAAAATAACGATGTTAATTACAATAATAACGACGATAATAACGACGATAATTATGACGATAATAATGACGAAAATAACGATGTTAATAACGATAATAACGACGATATAAATGACGATAATAACGAAGAAAATTATGACGATAACAACGACGATAATAACGACGATAAAAATGACGATAATAACGACGATTAAAACGACGATAATAACAAAGATAATAACGACGATAATAACGACGATAATTATGACGATAATAACGACGATAATAACGACGATAATAACGATGATAGTGACGATAATAACGACGATAAAAACTACGATAATTATGAGGATAATAAGGACGATAACAACGATAATAACGACGATAATAACGACGATAATAACGATGATAATGACGATGATAACCAGGATATTATCGACGGCAATAACGACGATAATACGGACGATATAAATGACGATAATAACGACGATAATAACGATGATAAAAACGACGATAATAACGACGATAATAACGACGATAATAATGTTGATAATGACGATAATAACGACGATAATTATGACGATAATAATGACGAAAATAACGATGTTAATAACGATAATAACGACGATATAAATGACGATAATAACGAAGATAATTATGACGATAACAACGACGATAATAACGACGATAAAAATGACGATAATAACGACGATTAAAACGACGATAATAACAAAGATAATAACGACGATAATAACGACGATAATTATGACGATAATAACGACGATAATAACGACGATAATAACGATGATAGTGACGATAATAAAGACGATAAAAACGACGATAATTATGAGGATAATAAGGACGATAACAACGATAATTACGACGATAATAACGACGATAATAACGATGATAATGACGATGATAACCAGGATATTATCGACGGCAATAACGACGATAATACGGACGATATAAATGACGATAATAACGAAGATAATAACGATGATAAAAACGACGATAATAACGACGATAATAACGACGATAATAACGACGGTAATAACGACGATATAAATGACGATAATAACGACGATAATAACGATAATAACGACGATAGAAACAACGATAAGAATGACGATAATAACGACGATAATAACGACGATATAAATGCCGATAATAACGGCGATAATAACGATGATAAAAACGACGATAATAACGACGATAATAACGACGATAATAACGCCGATATAAAGGACGATAATAACGACGATAATAATGATGATAATGACGATAATAACGACGATATTATCGACGACAATAACGACGAAAATAACGACGATATAAACGACGATAATTATGACGATAATAACGACGATAATAACGACGATTATAACGACGATAATTATGAGGATAATAAGCACGATATCAACGATAATAACGACGTTAATAACGATGATAATTACGACGATAATAACGACGGTAATAACGAAGATAATTAAGACGATAATAACGATGATAATGACGATAATAACGACGATAATAACGACGATAATTATTAGGATAATAAAGGCGAAAACAACGATAATAACGACGAGATAAATGATGATAATAACGACAATAATAAGGATGATAAAAAAGACGATAATATCGACGATAATAACGACTATAATAACGATGATAAAGATGATAGTAACGTCGATAATAACGACAATAATTATGAGGATAATAAGGGCGATAACAACTATAATAAGGACGATAATATCGACGATAATGACGATGATAATGACGATGATAACCAGGATATTATCGACGGCAATTACGACGATAATACGGACGATATAAATGACGATAATATCGACGAAAATAACGACGATAATAACGACGATAATTATGACGATAATAACGACGATAACAACGACAATAATAACGACGATAATAACGACGATAATAACGACGATATAAATGACGATACTAACGACGATTATAACGATAATAACGACAATATAATCGACGACAATAACGACGATAATAACGACGAAATAACGACGATAATAACGACGATAATTATGACGATAATAATGACGAAAATAACGATGTTAATAACGTTAATAACGACGATAATAACGACGATAATTATGATGATAATAATGACGAAAATAGCGATGTTAATAACGATAATAACGACGATAATAACGATGATAATGACGTTAATAACGACGATATTATCGACGACAATGACGACGAAAATAACGATGATAATAACGACGATAATGACGATGATAATGACGATAATAACGACGATAATAACGACGATAATAACGATAATAATGACGATAATAACGACGATAATACCGACGATAATTTTGAGGATAATAAGGACGATAATAACGACTATAAAAACGACGATATAAATGACGATATAAATGACGATAATAACGACGATAATAACGACGATATAAATGACGATAATATCGACGATAATAATGTTGATAATGACGATAATAACGACGATAATTATGACGATAATAATGACGAAAATAGCGATGTTAATAACGATAATAACGACGATATATATGACGATAATAACGAAGATAATTATGACGATAACAACGACGATAATAACGACGATAAAAATGACGATAATAACGACGATTAAAACGACGATAATAACAAAGATAATAACGATGATAATGACGATAATAACGACGATATTATCGACGACAATAACGACGAAAATGACGACGATAATAACGACGATAATTATGACGATAATAACGACGATAATACCGATGAATATAACGACGAAAATTATGAGGATAATAAGGACGATATCAACGATAATAACGACGATAATAACGATGATGTAAATGACGATAATAACGACGATTATAACGATGATAACGACGATATTATCGACGACAATAACGACGATAATAACGACGAAAATAACGACGATAATAACGACGATTATTATGACGTTAATAATGACAAAATAAAGATGTTAATAACGAAAAAACGACGATAATAACGACGATATAAATGACGATAATAAAGAAGATAATTATCACGATAATAACGACGTTAATAACGATGATAATTACGACGATAATAACGACGGTAATAACGAAGATAATTAAGATGATAATAACGATGATAATGACGATAATAACGACGATAATAACGACGATAATTATTAGGATAATAATGGCGAAAACAACGATAATAACGACGATATAAATGATGATAATAACGACAATAATAAGGATGCTAAAAAAGACGATAATATCGACGATAATAACGACTATAATAACGATGATAAAGACGATAGTAACGTCGATAATAACGGCAATAATTATGAGGATAATAAGGACGATAACAACTATAATAAGGACGATAATATCGACGACATTAACGACGATGATTATCACAAAATAACGACGATATTAACGACGATAATTATGAGGATAATAAGGACGATAACAACGATGATAATGACGATATTAACGACGATGTTAACGACGATAATAACGACGAAAACAACGACGATAATAACGAAGATAACAACGAGGATAATAACGACGATAATGACGACGATAATAACGACGATATGAATGACGATAATAACGACGATAGAAACGACCATATAAATAACGATAATAACGGCGATATTGACGATGATAATGACGATAATAACAGCGATAATAAGGACGCTAATTATGACGATAATAACGACGATCATAACGATGATAATGACGATAATAACGACAATAATAACGACGATAATTTTGAACATAATAAGGACGATAATAACGACTACAATAACGACGATATACATGACAATAATAACGACGATAATAACGATGATAATGAGGATAGTAACGACGATAATATCGACGACAATAACGACGATAATAACGACGATAATAACGACGATAATTATGACGATAATAATGATGATAATGACGATAATAACGACAATAATAACGACGATAATTACGACGATAATTATGACGATAATAACGACGATAATATCAATGACAATGACGATTATAACGTCGATAATAACGACAATAATTATGAGGATAATAAGGACGTTAACTACGGTAATAACGACGATATTAACGACGATATAAATGACGATAATAACGACGATAATAACGATGATAACAACGACAATAATAACGACAATAATAACGACGATAATAACGACGATATAAACGACGATAATAACGACGATAATAACGATGATAATGACGATAATAACGACGATATTATCGACGACAATAACGACGAAAATAACGACGATAATAACGACGATATTATGACGATAATAACTACGATTATATAGACGATAATTATGAGGATAATAAGGACGATATCAACGATAATAACGACGATTATAACGACGATATAAATGACGATAATAACGACGATTATAACGATGATAACGACGATATTATCGACGACAATAACGACAATAATAACGACGAAAATAACGTCGATAATGACGATAATTATGACGAAAATAACTATATTAATAACGATAATAACGACGATAATAACGACGATAATTATGACGATAATAATGACGAAAATAACGATGTTAATAACGATAATAACGACGATAATAACGACGATATAAATGACGATAATAACGACGATAATAACGATGATAATGACGATAGTAACGACGATATTATCGACGACAATAACGACGATAATAACGACGATAATAACGACGATAATTATGACGATAATAACGACGATAATAACGATGATAATGACGATTATAACGACGATAATAACGACAATAATTATGAGGATAATAAGGACGATAACAACGACAATAACGACGATAATAACGACGATATAAATGACGATATTAGCGACGATAATAACGATGATAAAAACGACGATAATAACGATCTAATAACGACGATAATAACGACGACAATAACTATCATAAAAATGACGATAATAACGACGATTATAACGACGATAATAACGACGATAATAACGATGATAAAGACGATAATAACGACGCTAATTATGACGATAATAACGACGATAATAACGATGTTAATGACGATAATAACGACGATAATAACGACGATAATAACGACGATAATATCGACGATAATAAAAACGATCATAACGACGATAATAACCAAGAAAATAACGGCAAAAATAACGACGATAATAACGACGATAATAACGACGATAACATCGACGATTGAAACAACGATAATAACGACGATAATAACGACGATAACAGAGACTATAATAACGACGATAATAACAACGATAATAACGATGACAATGACGATAATAACGACGATAATAACGACGATAAGAACGACGATAATAACGAAGATAATTATTACGTTAATAACGACGATAATAACGACGATAATAACGATGTTAATGACGATAATAGCGACGATAATAACGACGATAATAACGACGATAATAACAACGATCATAACGACGATAATAAAGAAGAAAATTACGACTAAAATAACGACGATAATATCGACGATAATAACGACGATAATACCAACGATAATAACGAAGAAAATAACGACGATAACAACGACGATAACAGCGACTATAATAACGACGATAACAACGACGTCAATAACAACGATTATAACGACGTTAATAACGACGATTATAACGACGGTTACAACGACGATGGTAACGAAAAAAATAACGACATAAATAACGATGAAAATAACGACGATAAAAACGACGATAGTAACGATGACAATGTCTATAATAACGACGATAATAACGGCGATTATAACGACGACAAAAACAACAATAATAACAATGATTATATCAACGATAATAAAGAAGAAAATTACGACGAAAATAACGACGATAATATCGACGATAATAACGACGATAATAACAACGATAATAACGATGTTAATGACGAAAATGACGATGATAATAACGACGATAAAAACGACGATAATAACGATAATAATGACGATAATAACGACGATAATAACGACGAAAATAACGACGATAATATCGACGATAACAGCGACTATAATTACTACGATAATAACGACGACAAATACAACGATTATAACGACGATATTAACGAAGATAATTACGACGAAAATAACGACGATAATAACGACGATAATAACAACGATAATAACGATGTTAATGACGAAAATGACGATGATAATAACGACGATAAAAACGACGATAATAACGATAATAACGACGATAATAACGACTATAAGAACGACAATAATAACTACGATAATAAAGACGATAATAAAGACGATTATAACGACGATTATAACGACGATTACAACGACGATGATAAGGAAGAAAATATAGACGATAATAACGACGGTATTAACGATTATAATTATGAGGTTAATAACGACGATAACAACGACGATAATAACGACGATAATAACGACGATAATATCGACGATAATAACGACGATAATAACGACGATAATGACGATGATGACGACGATTATAACGACGATAATAACGAAGAAAATAACGACGAAAATGTCGACGATAATAACGACGATAATAACGACGATAATAAGGACGTTAAAAACGACGATAATAACGATAATAATGACGATAATAACGACGATAATATCGACGATAATAACGACGATATCAACGACGATAATAACGATGTTAATGACGATAATAAAGACGATAACAACGACGATAATAACGACGATATTAACGACGATAATAACGACGATAATAACGACGATTATAACGACGATAATAACAACGATAATAACAGAGATTATAAAGACGATAATAACGAAGAATATTACGACGAAAATAACGAAGATATTAACGAGGATAATGACGACTATAATATAGACGATAATAACGACGATAACAGCGACTATATTAACGACGATAAGAACGACGATAATAACGACGATTATAGCGACGATAATGACGATAATAACGACGATAATAACGATAATAACGACGATAATAACGATGATAATGACGATAATAACGACGATAATAACGACGATATTAACGATGATAATGACGATAATAACGACGATAATAACGACGAAAATACCGACAATAATATCGACGATAATAACGACGATAATAAGGACGATAATAACGACAATAATAACGACGATAAAAACGATGATAATGACGATAATATCCACGATAATAACGATGATAATGATGATAATAACGACGATAATAACGACGATATTAACGATGATAATGACGATAATAACGACGATAATAACGACGAAAATACCGACGATAATAACGACGAAAATAACGATGATAATGACGATAACAACGACGATAATAACAATGTTAATGACGATAATAGTGACGATAACAACGACGATAATAACGACTATAATAACGACGATAAAAACGACGATATTAACGACGATAATTATGAGGATATATCGACGGTACCAACGATGATAATGACGAAAATAATGACGATAATAACGACGATATTAACGACGATAATAACTACGATAATAACAGAGAATATAAAGACGATAATAACGAAGAATATTACGACGAAAATAACGACGATATTAACGATGATAATAACAACTATAATATCGACGATAATAACGACGATAACAGTGACTATATTAACGACGATAAAAGTACGATAATAACGACGATTATAACGACGATATTGACGATAATAACGAAGATAATAACGATGATAATGATGATAATAACGACGATAATAACGACGATATTAACGATGATAATGACGATAATAACGACGATAATAACGACGAAAATACCGACAATAATATCGACGATAATAACGACGATAATAAGGACGATAATAACGACGATAATAACGACGATAAAAACGATGATAATGACAATAATAACGACGATAATAACGACGATAATGATGATAATAACGACGATAATAACGACGATATTAGCGATGATAATGACGATAATAACGACGATAATAACGACGAAAATACCGACTAAAATAACGACGAAAATATCGACGATTACAATGATGATAATAACGACGATAATAACGACGATAATAACGATGATAATGACGATTATAACGACGATAATAACGATGATAATGACGATAATAGTGACGATAACAACAACGATAATAACGATGATAATGATGATAATAACGAAGAATATTACGACGAAAATAACGACGATATTAACGACGATAACGACGATGATAAGGAAGATAACAGCGACGATAATAACGACGATAACAACGACGATATTAACGACGATGATAACGACGATAATAACGACTATAATATCTATGATAATAACGACGATAACAGCGACGAAATTAACGTCGATAAGAACGACGAAAATAACGACAATAATGACGATTATAACGATGATAATAACGATGATAATGATGATAATAACGACGATATTAACGACGATAATAACGACGATAATTTTGAGGATAATAAGGACGATAATAACGACTATAATAACGACGATATAAATGACGATAATAACGACGATAATAACGACGATATAAATGACGATAATATCGACGATAATAATGTTGATAATGACGATAATAACGACGATAATTATGACGATAATAATGACGAAAATAACGATGTTAATAACTATAATAACGACGATATAAATGACGATAATAACGAAGATAATTATGACGATAACAACGACGATAATAACGACGATAAAAATGACGATAATAACGACGATTAAAACGACGATAATAACAAAGATAATAACGACGATAATAACGACGATAATTATGACGATAATAACGACGATAATAACGACGATAATAACGATGATAGTGACGATAATAAAGACGATAAAAACGACGATAATTATGAGGATAATAAGGACGATAACAACGATAATTACGACGATAATAACGACGATAATAACGATGATAATGACGATGATAACCAGGATATTATCGACGGCAATAACGACGATAATACGGACGATATAAATGACGATAATAACGAAGATAATAACGATTATAAAAACGACGATAATAACGACGATAATAACGACGATAATAACGACGGTAATAACGACGATATAAATGACGATAATAACGACGATAATAACGATAATAACGACGATAGAAACAACGATGAGAATGACGATAATAACGAAGATAAATCGACGATAATAAAGAAGATAATTATGACGATAACAACGACGATAAAAACGACGATAAAAATGACGATAATAACGACGATTAAAACGACGATAATAACAAAGATAATAACGACGAAAATAACGACGATAATTATGACGATAATAACGACGATAATTATGACGATAATGACGACGATTATAACGACGATAATTATGAGGATAATAAGGACGATATCAACGATAATAACGACGATAATAACGGCGATATAAATGACGACACTAACGACGATTATAACGATAATAACGACGATATTATCGACGACAATAACGACGATAATAACGACGATAATAACGACGATAATTATGACGATAATTATGACGATAATAACGACGATAATAACGATGATAATGACGATAATAACGACGATAATTATGAGGATAATAAGGAATATAACAACGATAATAACGACGATAATAACGACGATAATAACGATGATAATGATGATGATAACCAGGATATTATCTACGGCAATAACGACGATAATAACGACGATATAAATGACGTTAATAACGACGATTATAACGATGATAAAAACGACGATAATAACGACGATAATAACGATGATAATGACGATAATAACGACGATAATAACGACGATAATTTTGAGGATAATAAGGACGATAATAACGACTATAATAACGACGATATAAATGACGATAATAACGACGATAATAACGACGATATAAATGACGATAATAACGACGATAATAATGTTGATAATGACGATAATAACGACGATATTATCGACGACAATAACGACGATAATAACGACGATAATAACGACGTCATTAACGACGATGATTATGACAAAATAACGACGTTATTAACGACGATAATTATGAGGATAATAAGGACGATAACAACGATGATAATGAAGATATTAACGACGATATTAACGACGATAATAACGACGATAATAACGTCGATAGTAACGATGATAATAACGATAATAACGACGATAATAACGACGATAATTTGGAGGATAATAAGGACGATAATAACGACTATAATAACGACGATAAAAGTGACGATAATAACGACGATAATAACGATGATAATGACGATAGTAACGACGATATTATCGACGACAATAACGACGATAATAACGACGATAATAACGACGATAATTATGACGATAATAAGGACGATAATAACGATGATAATGACGATAATAACGACGATAATTACGGTGATAATAAAGACGATAATTATGACGATAACAACGACGATAATAACAATGACAATGACGATTATAACGTCGATAATAACGAAAATAATTATGAGGATAATAAGGACGTTACCTACGATTATAACGACGATAATAACGATGATATAAATGACAATAATAACGACGATAACAACGACAATAATAACGACGATAATAACGACGATAATAACGACGATATAAATGACGACAATAACGACGATAACAACGATGATAATGACGATATTAACGACGATGTTAACGACGATAATAACGACGATAATAACGCCGATATAAATGACGATAATAACGACGATAATAATGATGATAATGACGATAATAACGACGATATTATCGACTACAATAACGACGAAAATAACGACGATATAAACGACGATAATTATGACGATAATAACGACGATAATAACGACGATTATAACGACGATAATTATGAGGATAATAAGCACGATATCAACGATAATAACGACGATAATAACGACGATATAAATGACGATAATAACGACGATTATAACGATGATAACGACGATATTATCGACGTCAATAACGACGATAATGACGACGAAATAACGACGATAATAACGACGATAATTATGACGAAAATAACGATGTTAATTACAATAATAACGACGATAATAACGACGATAATTATGACGATAATAATGACGAAAATAACGATGTTAATAACGATAATAACGACGATATAAATGACGATAATAACGAAGACCATTATGACGATTACAACGACGATAATAACGACGATAAAATTGACGATAATAACGACGATTAAAACGACGATAATAACAAAGATAATAACGATGATAATGACGACGATAATTATGAGGATAATAAGGACGATAACAACGATAATAACGACGATAAAAACGACGATATAAATGACGATAATAACGACGATAATAACGATGATAATGACGATAATAACGACGATAATGAAGATGATAATTACGATAATAACGACGATATTATCGACAACAATAACGATGATAAAAGAGACGATAATAACGACGATTATAACGACGATAATAACGACGATAATAACGACGATAATAATGACGATAATAACGACGATTACAACGACGATAATAACGACGATAATTATGACGATAATAACGACGATAATAACGATGATAATGACGATGATAATGACGATAATAACGACGATAATAACGACGATAATTATGAGGATAATAAGGACGATAACAACGATAATAACGACGATAAAAACGACGATATAAATGACGATAATATCGACGATAATAACGATGATAATGACGATAATAACGACGATAATGTAGATGATAATTACGATAATAACGACGATATTATCGACGACAATAACGATGATAAAAGAGACGATAATAACGACGATTATAACGACGATAATAACGACGATAATAATGACGATAATAACGACGATTACAACGACGATAATAACGACGATAATAACGACGATAATTATGACGATAATAAGGACGATAATAACGATGATAATGACGATAATAACGACGATAATTACGATGATAATAAAGACGATAATTATGACGATAATAACGACGATAATAACAATGACAATGACGATTATAACGTCGATAATAACGAAAATAATTATGAGGATAATAAGGACGTTACCTACGATAATAACGACGATATAAATGACAATAATAACGACGATAACAACGACAATAATAACGACGATAATAACGACGATAATAACGACGATATAAATGACGACAATAACGACGATAATAACGATGATAATGACGAATAATAACAACGATATTATCGACGACAATATCGACGAAAATAACGACGATAATAACGACGATAATTATGACGATATTAACGACGATAATAACGACTATTATAGCGACGATAATTATGAGGATAATATGGACGATATCAACGATAATAACGACGATAATAACGACGATATAAATGACGATACTAACGACGATTATAACGATAATAACGACGATATTATCGACGACAATAACGACGATATTAACGACGAAAATAACGACGATAATAACGACGATATTAACGACGATAATAACGACGATAAAAAGAAGATAATGACAATAATAACGACGATATTAACGATGATAATTATGACGATAACAACGACGATAATAACGACGATAACATCGATGATAATGACGATAATATCGACGACATTAACGACGATGATTATGACAAAATAACGACGATATTAACGACGATAATTATGAGGATAATAAGGACGATAACAACGATGATAATGACGATATTAACGACGATGTTAACGACGATAATAAAGCGATAATAACGACGATATTAACGATGATAATTAAGACGATAACAACGAAGATAATGACGATAATAACGACGTCATTAACGACGATGATTATGACAAAATAACGACGTTATTAACGACGATAATTATGAGGATAATAAGGACGATAACAACGATGATAATGAAGATATTAACGACGATATTAACGACGATAATAACGACGATAATAACGACGATATTAACGACGATAATAACGACGATAAAAAGAAGATAATGACAATAATAACGACGATATTAACGATGATAATTATGACGATAACAACGACGATAATAACGACGATAACAACGATGATAATGACGATAATAACGACGACATTAACGACGATGATTATCACAAAATAACGACGATATTAACGAATAAAATTATGAGGATAATAAGGACGATAACAACGATGATAATGACGATATTAACGACGATAATGACGACTATATTTATAATGATAAAAACGACGATAATGACGATGATAATTATGACGATAATAACGACGATAACAACGAAGATAATGACGATAATATCGACGACATTAACGACGATGATTATGACAAAATAACGACGATATTAACGACGATAATAACGACGATAATAACGACGATATTAACGACGATAATAACGACGATAAAAAGAAGATAATGACAATAATAACGACGATATTAACGATGATAATTATGACGATAACAACGAAGATAATGACGATAATAACGACGACATTAACGACGATGATTATGACAAAATAACGACGATATTAACGACGATAATTATGAGGATAATAAGGACGATAACAACGATGGTAATGACGATAATAACGACGACATTAACGACAATGATTATCACAAAATAAGGACGATATTAACGACGGTAATTATGAGGATAATAAGGACGATAACAACGATGATTATCACAAAATAACGACGATATTAACGACGATAATTACGAGGATAATAAGGACGATATCAACGATGATTATGACGATATTAACGACGATATTAACGACGATAATAACGACGATAATAACGACGATATTAACGACGATAATAACGACGATAATAACGACCATATTAACGACGATAATAACGACGATGATTATGACAAAATACCGACGATATTAACGACGATAATTATGAGGATAATAAGGACGATAAACAACGATGATTATCACAAAATAACGACGATATTAACGACGATAATTACGAGGATAATAAGGACGATATCAACGATGATTATGACGATATTAACGACGATATTAACGACGATAATAACGACGATAATAACGACGATATTAACGACGATTATATCAACGATAATAATGACGATAATATCGATGATAATAACGACGATAATAATGACGATAATAGCGACGATAATAACGACGATAATTACGACTATAATAACGACGATAATTACGACGATAATAACGACGATAATAGCGACGATATAAGTGACGATATTAAAGACGATAATAACGAATATAATAATTACGATAATAACGACGATTTTAACGACGATAATAACGACGATAATAGCGACGATAATAACGACGATAATAACGACGATAATAACGACGATACTAAGGACGACAATAACGACGATAATAACGATAATTATAATGACGATAAGAGCGATGAGTATGATAAAGACTATGATAATTTGCGACGATAATAACGTCGATAATATCGACGATAATAACGAAGATAATAACGACCGTAATAGAGACGATAATAACGATGATAATATCGACGATAATAACGACGATATTAGTGACGATAATAAAAACGATAATAACGAATATACTAATTACGATAATAAAGACGATAGTATCGACGATAATAACGACGATAATAACGACGATAATAGCGACGATATATGTGACGATATTGAAGACGATAATAACGATTATAATGATTACGGTAATAACGACGATTTTAACGACGATAAGAATGATGATAATAACGACGATAATAACGACGATAATAACGACGATAATAACGACAATAATATCGACGATAATAACGACGATAATAACGACGATATTAATGACGATAATATCGATGATTATAACGATAATAATAACGATGAGAATGATAATAATGATGATAATAACAATGATAATAACGACGATAATACCGACGATAATATCGATGAATATAACAATGATAATAACGATGAGAATGATAATAACAATAATAATAACGACGATACTAACGACAATAATAACGACTATAATAACGAAAATTATAATGACGATAATAGCGATGAGGATGATAAAGACTATGATAATTTGCGACGATAATAACGTCGATAATATCGACGATAATAACGAAGATAATAACGACCGTAATAGAGACGATAATAACGATGATAATATCGACGATAATAACGACGATAATAGCGATGATAATAACTTATTATCATCGTTGTAATCGTCTTTATTATCGTCGATATTATCGTCGTTATTATCGACGTTATTATCCTCGTTATTATCTTCGTTATTGTCGACTTTATTATCGACGATATTATCGACGATATTATCGTCGCTATTATCGTCGTTATTATCGTCGTTATTATCTTCGTTATTGTCGTCTTTATTATCGACGATATTATCGGCTTTATTATCGTCGTTATTTTCCTCATATTATCTTCGTAATTATCATCCACATCGATATTATCGTCGTTATTATCATCGTTATTATCGTCGTTATTACCGTCGTTATTATCGTCGTTATACTCGTCGTAATTTTCATAGATATTATCATCTTTATTATCATCGTTATTATTATCGTTATTATCGTCGTTATTATTGTCGTTAATATCGTCGCTATTATTGACATTATTATCGTTGTTATTATCGTCGTTAGTACCATCGTTATTATCGTCGTTATTACCGTTGTTATTATCGTCGTTAATTTCATCGCTAATTTCGTCGTTAATATCTTCGTTATTATCGTCGTTATTATCGTCGCTATTATCGACATTATGATCGTTGTTATTATCGTCGTTATTATCGTCGTTATTATCGACGTTATTATCGGCTTTATTATCGTCGTTATTATCGTCGTTAATATCGTCGTTATTATCGTCGCTGTTATCGACATTATTATCGTTGTAATTATCGTCGTTATTATCGACGTTACTATCGGCTTTATTATCGTCGTTATTATCGTCGTTAATATCGTCGTTATTATCGTCGTTATTATCGTCGTTATTATCGTCGTTATTATCGTCGTTATTATCGTTGTTATTATCGTCGATATTATCGCCGATATTATCGTCGATATCATCATCATTATTATCGTCGTTTTTATCGTTATTATAATCGTCGTTATTATCGTCATTATTATCGTCGTTATTATTTTTGTTATTATCATCGTTATTATCATCCTTATCGATATAATCATTGTTTTTATGGTCACTATTATCGTCGTTATTATCGTCGTTATTATCATCGTTGTTTTCGTCGTTATTATCGTCGTTAATATCGTCGTTATTATCGTCGTTATTATCGTCGTTATTATCGTCTTTATTATCGTCGCTATTATTGACATTATTATCGTTGTTATTATCGTCGATATTACCATCGTCATTATCGTCGTTATTATCGTCGTTATTATCGTCGTTATATTCGTCGTAATTTTCGTAGATATTATCATCGTTATTATCGTCTTTATTATTATCGCTATTAACGTCCTTATTATCATCGTTATTATCGTCGTTATTTTTATCGATATTATTGTCGTTATAATCTTCGTTATTATCCTCGATATTGTCGACGTTATTATCATCGCTATTATCGTCATTATTATCATGGTTATTATCGTTGTTATTATCGTCGTTATTATCGTCGTTATTATCCTCGTTATTATCATCGCTAATTTCGTCGCTATTATCGTCGTTATTATCGTCGTTTTTATCGGCTTTATTATCGTCGTCATTATCGACGTTAATATAGTCATTATTATCGTCGTTATAATCGTCGTTATTTTCGTCGTTATTACCGTCGTCATTATCGACATTATTATCGTTGTTATTATCGTCGTTATTATAGTCGTTATTATCGACGTTATTATCGGCTTTATTATCTTCGTTATTCACGTCGTTATTTCCTCGATTATTATCTTCGTTATTTTCTTCGTTATTATCGTCGTTATTATCGTCGTTTTATCGTCGTTATTATCGACGTTATTCTCGTCGTTATTTTCCTTATCTTATCTTCGTAATTATCATCCACATCGTTATTATCGTCGTTATTATCGTCGTTATTATCCTCGTTATTATCATCGCTAATTTCGTCGCTATTATCGTCTTTATTATAGTCGTTATTATCGGCTTTAATATCGTCGTCATTATCGACGTCAATATCGTCATTATTATCGTCGTTATAATCGTCGTTATTTTCGTCGTTATTATCGTCGCTATTATCGACATTATTATCGTCGTTATTATCGTCGTCATTATCGACGTTATTGTCGTCGTTATTATCGTCGTTATTCTCGTCGTTATTTTCCTCAATATTATCTTCGTTATTTTCTTCGTTAGTATCATACACATCGTTATTATCGTCACTATTATCGTCGTTATTATCGTCGTTATTATCGTCGTTATTATCCTCGTTATTATCATCGCTAATTTCGCAGTTATTATCATCGTTATTATCGTTGATATTTTCATCTTTATATTCGTCGTTGTTATTGTCGTTATTATCAACGCTATTATCGTCGTTAATATCCTCGATATTATCGTCGTTATTATCGTCGTTATTATTATCGCTAATTTCGTCGTTATTATCTTCGTTATTATCGTCGTTATTATCGTGGTTATTATCGTCGTTAATATCAACGTTAATATCATAAATATTATCGTCGGTAATATCGTCAATATTATAATCGCTATTATCGTTGTTATTTTCATCGATTTTATCTTCGTTATTATCTTCGTTATTATCATCCTCCTGGTTATTATCGTCGTTATTATCATCTCTAATTTCGTCGTTATTATCGTCGTTATTAACGTCGTTATTATCATCGCTAATTTCGTCGTTATTATCTTCGTTATTATCGACGTTATTATCGTCGTTATTATCGTCGTTATTATCGTCTTTATTATCGTCGTTATTCTCGTCGTTATTTTCCTCGATATTATCTTTGTTATTATCGTCGTTATAATCGTCGTTTTATCGTCGTTATTATCGTCGATATTCTCGTCGATATTTTCCTCATATTGTCTTCGTTATTATCATCCACATCGTTATTATCGTCGTTATTATCGTCGTTATTATCCTCGTTATTATCATCGCTAATTTTGTCGCTATTATCGTCGTTATTATCGTCGTTATTATCGGCTTTATTATCGTCGTCATTATCGACGTTAATATAGTCATTATTATCGTCGTTATAATCGTCGTTATTTTCGTCGTTATTATCTTCGCCATTATCGACATTATTATCGTTGTTATTATCGTCGTTATTATCGTCGTTATTATCGACGTTATTATCGGCTTTATTATCGTCGTTATTATCGTCGTTATTATCGTCGTTATTATTATCGTTATTATCGTCGTTATTATCGTCGTTAATATCGACGTTAATATCATCAATAATATCGTCGTTAATATCGTCAATATTATAATCGCTATTATCGTTGTTATTTTCCACGATCTTATCTTCGTTATTATCTTCGTTATTATCATCCTCATGGTTATTATCTTCGTTGTTATCGTCGTTAATATCCTCGTTATTATCGTCGTTATTATCCTCGTTATTATCGTCGTTATTATCGTCGTTATTATCGTCGTTATTATCTTCGTTTTTATAGTCGTTATTATCGTCGTTATTCTCGTCGATATTTTCCTCATATTGTCTTCATAATTATCATCCACATCGTTATTATCGTCGTTATTATCGTCGTTTTTATCCTCGTTATTATCATCGCTAATTTTGTCGCTATTATCGTCGTTATTATCGTCGTTATTATCGGCTTTATTATCGTCGTCATTATCGACGTTAATATGGTCATTATTATCGTCGTTATAATCGTCGTTATTTTCGTCGTTATTACCGTCGTCATTATCGACATTATTATCGTTGTTATTATCGTCGTTATTATAGTCGTTATTATCGACGTTATTATCGGCTTTATTATCTTCGTTATTCTCGTCGTTATTATCGTCGTTATTATTATCGTTATTATCGTCGTTATTATCGTCGTTAATATCGACGTTAATATTATCAATATTATCGTCGTTAATATCGTCAATATTATAATCGTTATTATCGTTGTTATTTTCTTCGATCTTATCTTCGTTATTATATTCGTTATTATCATCCTCATGGTTATTATCGTCGTTGTTATCGTCGTTAATATCCTCGTTATTATCGTCGTTATTATCGTCGTTATTATCGTCGTTATTGTGGTCGTTATTCTCGTCGTTATTTTTCTCGATTATTATCTTCGTTATTTTCTTCGTTATTATCGTCACTATTATCGTCGTTATTATCGCCGTTATTCTCGTCGTTATTTTCCTCATATTATCTTCGTAATTATCATCCACATCGTTATTATCGTCGTTATTATGGTCCTTATTATCCTCGTTATTATCATCGCTAATTTCATCGCTATTATCGTCGTTATTATAGTCGTTATTATCGGCTTTATTATCGTCGTCATTATCGTCGTTAATATCGACGGTATTAACGGCTTTATTATCGTTGTTATTATCGTCGTTAATATCGTCGTTATTATCGTCGTTATTATCGTCGTTATTATCGTCTTTATTATCGTCGCTATTATTGGCATTATTATCGCTGTTATTATCGTCGTTATTACCATCGTTATTATCGTCGTTATTATCGTCGATATTATCTTCGTTATTATAGTCGTTATTATCTTCGTTATTATCGTCGTTATTATCGTCGTTATTGTCGTCGTAATTTTCGTCGTTAATTTCCTCGATTTTAGCTTCGTTATTATCATCCTCATGGTTATTATCGACGTTATTATCGTCGTTAATATCCTCGTTATTATCGTCGTTATTATCGACGTTATTAACGGCTTTATTATCGTTGTTATTATCGTCGTTAATATCGTCGTTATTATCGTCGTTATTATCGTCGTTATTATCGTCGCTATTATCGTCGCTATTATTGGCATTATTATCGCTGTTTTTATCGTCGTTATTACCATCGTTATTATCGTCGTTATTATCGTCGATATTATCTTCGTTATTTTAGTCGTTATTATCGTCGTTATTATCGTCGTTATTGTCGTCGTTATTATCCTCGTTATTATCATCGCTAATTTTGTCGCTAATATCGTCGTTATTATCGTCGTTATTATCGTCGTTATTGTCGTCGTTATTATCCTCGTTATTATCATCGCTAATTTTGTCGCTAATATCGTCGTTATTATCGTCGTTATTATCGGCTTTATTATCGTCGTCATTATCGACGTTAATATCGTCGTTATTATTATCGTTATTATCGTCGTTATTATCGTCGTTAATATCGACGTTAATATTATCAATATTACCGTCGTTAATATCGTCAATATTATAATCGCTATTATCGTTGTTATTTTCCTCGATCTTATCTTCGTTATTATATTCGTTATTATCATCCTCATGGTTATTATCGTCGTTGTTATCGTCGTTAATATCCTCGTTATTATCGTCGTTATTATCGTCGTTATTATCGTCGTTATTTTTCTCGATTATTATCTTCGTTATTTTCTTCGTTATTATCGTCGTTATTATCGTCGTTTTATCGTCGTTATTATCGTAGTTATTCTCGTGTTTATTTTCCTCATATTATCTTCGTAATTATCATCCACATCGTTATTATCGTCGTTATTATCGTCCTTATTATCCTCGTTATTATCATCGCTAATTACGTCGCTATTATCGTCGTTATTATAATCGTTATTATCGGCTTTATTATCGTCGTCATTATCGACGTTAATATCGTCATTATTATCGTCGTTATAATCGTCGTTATTTTCGTTGTTATTATCGTCGCCACTATCGACATTATTATCGTCGTTATTATCGTCGTTATTATCGACGTTATTAACGGCTTTATTATCGTCGTTATTATCGTCCTTATTATCGTCGTTATTATTGTCGTTATTCTCGTCGTTATTTTCCTCGATATTATCTTCGTTATTATCGTCGTTTTATCCTCGTTATTATCGTCGTTATTCTCGTCGATATTATCGTCGTTATTATCGTCATTATCATCGTTATTATCGTCGTTATAATTGTCAAAATTATCGTCGTTAATGTCGTCGGTATTTTCGTCGTAAATATCCTCATAATTATCGTCGTTAATATCGTCGTTATTATCGTCATTATCATCGTTGTTATCGTCGTTATTATCGTCGATATTATCGTCGTTTTATCGTCGTCATTATCGTCGTTAATATCGTCGTTATTATCGTTGTTATTATCTTCGATATATCGTTATTATCGTCGTTATAATCAACGATATTATTATCGTTATTAACATCGTTATTATCATCATTAATATCGTCGTTAATATCGTCGTTATTATCGTCATAGTTATCATCGTTATTATCGTCGTTATTATCGTCAAAATTATCGTAGTTAATGTCGTCGATATTATCGTCGGTATTTTCGTCGTTATTATCGTCGTTATTATCGTCATTATCATCGTTGTTATCGTCCTTATTATCCTAATAATTATAGTCGTTATCATTGTCTTTAACATCGTCGTTATTATCGTCGTTATTATCGACGTTATTATCGTCGTTATTATCGTCGTTATTATCGTCGTTATTATCGTCCTTATTATCGTCGATATTTTCGTCATTATCATCGTTGTTATCGTCCTTATTATCCTCATAATTATAGTCGTTATTATTGTCGTTAATATCGTCGATATTATCGTCGTTATTATCGCCGTTATTATCGTCGTTATTATCGTCGTTATTATCGACGTTATTATCGTCGTTATTATCGTCATTATCATCGTTGTTATCGTCCTTATTATCCTCATAATTATAGTCGTTATTATTGTCGTTAATATCGTCGTTATTATCGTCGTTATTATCGTGATTATCATCGTTAATATTGTCGTTAATATCGTCGTAATTATCGTCGTATTATCGTCGTTATTATCGTCCTTATTATCGTCGTCATTATCGTCATTATCATCGTTAGAATTGTCGTTATTATCGTCGATATTATCGTCCTTATTATCGTCGTTATTATCGTCATTATCATCGTTAATATTGTCGCTATTATCGTCGTTATTATCAACGTTATTATCGTCATTATAATCGTTGTTATCGTCCTTATTATCCTCATAATTATAGTCGTTATTATTGTCGTTAATATCGTCGTTATTATCGTCGTTATTATCGACGTTATTATCGTCGTTATTATCGTCCTTATTATCGTCGTTATTATCGTCATTATCATCGTTGTTATCGTCCTTATTATCCTCATAATTATAGTCGTTATTATTGTCGTTAATATCGTCGTTATTATCGTCGTTATTATCGTCATTATCATCGTTAATGTTGTTGTTATTATCGTCGTTATTATCGACGTTATTATCGTCATTATTATCATCATTATCATCGTTGTTATCGTCCTTATTATCCTCATAATTATAGTCGTTATTATTTTCTGTTAATATCGTCGTTATTATCGTCGTTATTATCGACGTTATTATCGTCGTTATTATCGTCCTTATTATCGTCGTTAATATCGTCATTATCATCGTTGTTATCGTCCTTATTATCCTCATTATTATAGTCGTTATTATTGTCGTTAATATCGTCGTAATTATCTTCGTTATTATCGTCATTATCATCGTTAATATTGACGTTATTATCGTCGTTATTATCGACGTTATTATCGTCGTTATTATCGTCGTTATTGTCGTCCAAATTATCGTCGTTATTATCGTCATTATCATCGTTAATATTTACGTTATTATCGTCATTATTATAGACGTTATTATCGTCGTTATTATCGTCATTATCATCGTTGTTATCGTCCTTATTATCCTCATAATTATAGTCGTTATTATTGTCGTTAATATCGTCGTTATTATCGTCGTTAATATCGACGTTATTATCGTCGTTATTATCGTCCTTATTATCGTCGTTAATATCGTCATTATCATCGTTGTTATCGTCCTTATTATCCTCATTATTATAGTCGTTATTATTGTCGTTAATATCGTCGTAATTATCTTCGTTATTATCGTCATTATCATCGTTAATATTGACGTTATTATCGTCGTTATTATCGTCCTTATTATCGTCGTTAATATCGTCATTATCATCGTTGTTATCGTCCTTATTATCCTCATTATTATAGTCGTTATTATTGTCGTTAATATCGTCGTAATTATCTTCGTTATTATCGTCATTAACATCGTTGTTATCGTCCTTATTTTCCTCATAATTATAGTCGTTATTATTGTCGTTATTATCGTCGTTATTATCGACGTTATTATCGTCGTTAATTAGGTCCTTATTATCGTCGTTATTATCGTCGTTATTATCGTCCTTATTTTCGTCGTTATTATCGTCATTATCATCGTTAATATTGTCGTTATTATCGTCGTTATTATCGACGTTAATATCATCGTTATTATCGTCGTTATTATCGACGTTATTATCGTCGTTATTATCGTCATTATCATCGTTGTTATCGTCCTTATTATCCTCATAATTATCGTCGTTATTATTGTCGTTAATATCGTGGTTATTATCGACGTTATTGTCGTCGTTATTATCATCATTATTATCGTCATTATCATCGTTAATATTGTCGTTATTATAGTCGTTATTATCGTCGTTATTATCGTCATTAACATCGTTAATATTGTCGTTAATATCGTCGTAATAATCGTCGTATTATCGTCGTTATTATCGTCCTTATTATCGTCGTTATTATCGTCATTATCATCGTTAATATTGTCGCTATTATCGTCGTAATTATCGTCATTATCATCGTTAATATTGTCGTTATTATCGTCGTTATTATCGACGTTATTATCGTCGTTATTATCGTCATTATCATCGTTGTTATCGTCCTTATTATCCTCATAATTATAGTCGTTATTATTGTCGTTAATATCGTCGAAATTATCGACGTAATTATCGTCGTTATTATCGTCGTTATTATCGTCGTTATTATCGTCCTTATTATCGTCGTTATTATTGTCATTATCATCGTTGTTATCGTCCTTAATATCCTCATAATTATAGTCGTTATTATTGTCGTTAATATCGTCGTCATTATCGACGTTATTATCGTCGTTATTATCGTCGTTATTATCGTCGTTATTATCGTCCTTATTATCGTCGTTATTATTGTCATTATCATCGTTGTTATCGTCCTTATTATCCTCATAATTATCGTCGTTATTATTGTCGTTAATATCGTCGTTATTATCGTCGTTATTATCGTCATTATCATCGTTAGTATTGTCGTTATTATCGTCGTTATTATTGACGTTATTATCGTCGTTATTATCATCATTATCATCGTTGTTATCGTCCTTATTATCCTCATAATTATAGTCGTTATTATTTTCTGTTAATATCGTCGTTATTATCGTCGTTATTATCGACGTTATTATCGTCGTTATTATCGTCCTTATTATCGTCGTTAATATCGTCATTATCATCGTTGTTATCGTCCTTATTATCCTCATTATTATAGTCGTTATTATTGTCGTTAATATCGTCGTAATTATCTTCGTTATTATCGTCATTATCATCGTTAATATTGACGTTATTATCGTCGTTATTATCGACGTTATTATCGTCGTTATTATCGTCGTTATTGTCGTCCAAATTATCGTCGTTATTATCGTCATTATCATCGTTAATATTTACGTTATTATCGTCATTATTATAGACGTTATTATCGTCGTTATTATCGTCATTATCATCGTTGTTATCGTCCTTATTATCCTCATAATTATAGTCGTTATTATTGTCGTTAATATCGTCGTTATTATCGTCGTTATTATCGACGTTATTATCGTCGTTATTATCGTCCTTATTATCGTCGTTAATATCGTCATTATCATCGTTGTTATCGTCCTTATTATCCTCATTATTATAGTCGTTATTATTGTCGTTAATATCGTCGTAATTTTCTTCGTTATTATCGTCATTATCATCGTTAATATTGACGTTATTATCGTCGTTATTATCGTCCTTATTATCGTCGTTAATATCGTCATTATCATCGTTGTTATCGTCCTTATTATCCTCATTATTATAGTCGTTATTATTGTCGTTAATATCGTCGTAATTATCTTCGTTATTATCGTCATTAACATCGTTGTTATCGTCCTTATTATCCTCATAATTATAGTCGTTATTATTGTCGTTATTATCGTCGTTATTATCGACGTTATTATCGTCGTTAATTAGGTCCTTATTATCGTCGTTATTATCGTCGTTATTATCGTCCTTATTATCGTCGTTATTATCGTCATTATCATCGTTAATATTGTCGTTATTATCGTCGTTATTATCGACGTTAATATCGTCGTTATTATCGTCGTTATTATCGACGTTATTATCGTCGTTATTATCGTCATTATCATCGTTGTTATCGTCCTTATTATCCTCATAATTATCGTCGTTATTATTGTCGTTAATATCGTCGTTATTATCGTCGTTATTATCGTCGTTATTATCGTCATTATCATCGTTAGTATTGTCGTTATTATCGACGTTATTATCGTCGTTATTATCGTCGTTATTGTCGTCCATATTATCGTCGTTATTATCGTCATTATCATCGTTAATATTTTCGTTATTATCGTCATTATTATAGACGTTATTATCGTCGTTATTATCGTCATTATCATCGTTGTTATCGTCCTTATTATCCTCATAATTATAGTCGTTATTATTGTCGTTAATATCGTCGTTATTATCGTCGTTATTATCGACGTTATTATCGTCGTTATTATCGTCCTTATTATCGTCGTTATTATCGTCATTATCATCGTTGTTATCGTCCTTATTATCCTCATAATTATAGTCGTTATTATTGTCGTTAATATCGTCGTTAATTAGGTCCTCATTATCGTCGTTATTATCGTCGTTATTATCGTCCTTATTATCGACGTTATTATCGTCATAATCATCGTTAATATTGTCGTTATTATCGTCGTTATTATCGACGTTATTATCGTCGTTATTATCGTCATTAACATCGTTGTTATCGTCCTTATTATCCTCATAATTATCGTCGTTATTATTGTCGTTAATATCGTCGTTATTATCGTCGTTATTATCGTCATTATCATCGTTAATATTGTTGTTATTATCGTCGTTATTATCGACGTTATTATCGTCATTATTATCATCATTATCATCGTTGTTATCGTCCTTATTATCCTCATAATTATAGTCGTTATTATTTTCTGTTAATATCGTCGTTATTATCGTCGTTATTATCGACGTTATTATCGTCGTTATTATCGTCCTTATTATCGTCGGTAATATCGTCATTATCATCGTTGTTATCGTCCTTATTATCCTCATTATTATAGTCGTTATTATTGTCGTTAGTATCGTCGTAATTATCTTCGTTATTATCGTCATTATCATCGTTAATATTGACGTTATTATCGTCGTTATTATCGACGTTATTATCGTCGTTATTATCGTCGTTATTGTCGTCCAAATTATCGTCGCTATTATCGTCATTATCATCGTTAATATTTACGTTATTATCGTCATTATTATAGACGTTATTATCGTCGTTATTATCGTCATTATCATCGTTGTTATCGTCCTTATTATCCTCATAATTATAGTCGTTATTATTGTCGTTAATATCGTCGTTATTATCGTCGTTATTATCGACGTTATTATCGTCGTTATTATCGTCCTTATTATCGTCGTTAATATCGTCATTATCATCGTTGTTATCGTCCTTATTATCCTCATTATTATAGTCGTTATTATTGTCGTTAATATCGTCGTAATTATCTTCGTTATTATCGTCATTATCATCGTTAATATTGACGTTATTATCGTCGTTATTATCGTCCTTATTATCGTCGTTAATATCGTCATTATCATCGTTGTTATCGTCCTTATTATCCTCATTATTATAGTCGTTATTATTGTCGTTAATATCGTCGTAATTATCTTCGTTATTATCGTCATTAACATCGTTGTTATCGTCCTTATTTTCCTCATAATTATAGTCGTTATTATTGTCGTTATTATCGTCGTTATTATCGACGTTATTATCGTCGTTAATTAGGTCCTTATTATCGTCGTTATTATCGTCGTTATTATCGTCCTTATTATCGTCGTTATTATCGTCATTATCATCGTTAATATTGTCGTTATTTTCGTCGTTATTATCGACGTTAATATCGTCGTTATTATCGTCGTTATTATCGACGTTATTATCGTCGTTATTATCGTCATTATCATCGTTGTTATCGTCCTTATTATCCTCATAATTATCGTCGTTATTATTGTCGTTAATATCGTGGTTATTATCGACGTTATTGTCGTCGTTATTATCATCATTATTATCGTCATTATCATCGTTAATATTGTCGTTATTATAGTCGTTATTATCGTCGTTATTATCGTCATTAACATCGTTAATATTGTCGTTAATATCGTCGTAATTATCGTCGTATTATCGTCGTTATTATCGTCCTTATTATCGTCGTTATTATCGTCATTATCATCGTTAATATTGTCGCTATTATCGTCGTTATTATCGTCATTATCATCGTTAATATTGTCGTTATTATCGTCGTTATTATCGACGTTATTATCGTCGTTATTATCGTCATTATCATCGTTGTTATCGTCCTTATTATCCTCATAATTATAGTCGTTATTATTGTCGTTAATATCGTCGTTATTATCGACGTAATTATCGTCGTTATTATCGTCGTTATTATCGTCGTTATTATCGTCCTTATTATCGTCGTTATTATCGTCATTATCATCGTTAATATTGTCGTTATTATCGTCGTTATTATCGACGTTATTATCGTCGTTATTATCGTCATTATCATCGTTGTTATCGTCCTTATTATCCTCATAATTATAGTCGTTATTATTGTCGTTAATATCGTCGTTATTATCGACGTAATTATCGTCGTTATTATCGTCGTTATTATCGTCGTTATTATCGTCCTTATTATCGTCGTTATTATCGTCATTATCATCGTTAATATTGTCGTTATTATCGTCGTTATTATCGACGTTAATATCGTCGTTATTATCGTCGTTATTATCGACGTTATTATCGTCGTTATTATCGTCATTATCATCGTTGTTATCGTCCTTATTATCCTCATAATTATCGTCGTTATTATTGTCGTTAATATCGTGGTTATTATCGACGTTATTGTCGTCGTTATTATCATCATTATTATCGTCATTATCATCGTTAATATTGTCGTTATTATAGTCGTTATTATCGTCGTTATTATCGTCATTAACATCGTTAATATTGTCGTTAATATCGTCGTAATTATCGTCGTATTATCGTCGTTATTATCGTCCTTATTATCGTCGTTATTATCGTCATTATCATCGTTAATATTGTCGCTATTATCGTCGTTATTATCGTCATTATCATCGTTAATATTGTCGTTATTATCGTCGTTATTATCGACGTTATTATCGTCGTTATTATCGTCATTATCATCGTTGTTATCGTCCTTATTATCCTCATAATTATAGTCGTTATTATTGTCGTTAATATCGTCGTTATTATAGACGTAATTATCGTCGTTATTATCGTCGTTATTATCGTCCTTATTATCGTCGTTATTATTGTCATTATCATCGTTGTTATCGTCCTTAATATCCTCATAATTATAGTCGTTATTATTGTCGTTAATATCGTCGTCATTATCGACGTTATTATCGTCGTTATTATCGTCGTTATTATCGTCGTTATTATCGTCCTTATTATCGTCGTTATTATTGTCATTATCATCGTTGTTATCGTCCTTATTATCCTCATAATTATCGTCGTTATTATTGTCGTTAATATCGTCGTTATTATCGTCGTTATTATCGTCATTATCATCGTTAGTATTGTCGTTATTATCGTCGTTATTATCGACGTTATTATCGTCGTTATTATCATCATTATCATCGTTGTTATCGTCCTTATTATCCTCATAATTATAGTCGTTATTATTTTCTGTTAATATCGTCGTTATTATCGTCGTTATTATCGACGTTATTATCGTCGTTATTATCGTCCTTATTATCGTCGTTAATATCGTCATTATCATCGTTGTTATCGTCCTTATTATCCTCATTATTATAGTCGTTATTATTGTCGTTAATATCGTCGTAATTATCTTCGTTATTATCGACGTTATTATCGTCGTTATTATCGTCCTTATTATCGTCGTTAATATCGTCATTATCATCGTTGTTATCGTCCTTATTATCCTCATTATTATAGTCGTTATTATTGTCGTTAATATCGTCGTAATTATCTTTGTTATTATCGTCATTATCATCGTTAATATTGACGTTATTATCGTCGTTATTATCGACGTTATTATCGTCGTTATTATCGTCGTTATTGTCGTCCATATTATCGTCGTTATTATCGTCATTATCATCGTTAATATTTTCGTTATTATCGTCATTATTATAGACGTTATTATCGTCGTTATTATCGTCATTATCATCGTTGTTATCGTCCTTATTATACTCATAATTATAGTCGTTATTATTCTCGTTAATATCGTCGTTATTATCGTCGTTATTATCGACGTTATTATCGTCGTTATTATCGTCCTTATTATCGTCGTTAATATCGTCATTATCATCGTTGTTATCGTCCTTATTATCCTCATAATTATAGTCGTTATTATTGTCGTTAATATCGTCGTTAATTAGGTCCTCATTATCGTCGTTATTATCGTCGTTATTATCGTCCTTATTATCGACGTTATTATCGTCATAATCATCGTTAATATTGTCGTTATTATCGTCGTTATTATCGACGTTATTATCGTCGTTATTATCGTCATTAACATCGTTGTTATCGTCCTTATTATCCTCATAATTATCGTCGTTATTATTGTCGTTAATATCGTCGTTATTATCGTCGTTATTATTGTCATTATCATCGTTAATATTGTTGTTATTATCGTCGTTATTATCGACGTTATTATCGTCATTATTATCATCATTATCATCGTTGTTATCGTCCTTATTATCCTCATAATTATAGTCGTTATTATTTTCTGTTAATATCGTCGTTATTATCGTCGTTATTATCGACGTTATTATCGTCGTTATTATCGTCCTTATTATCGTCGTTAATATCGTCATTATCATCGTTGTTATCGTCCTTATTATCCTCATTATTATAGTCGTTATTATTGTCGTTAATATCGTCGTAATTATCTTCGTTATTATCGTCATTATCATCGTTAATATTGACGTTATTATCGTCGTTATTATCGACGTTATTATCGTAGTTATTATCGTCGTTATTGTCGTACAAATTATCGTCGTTATTATCGTCACTATCATCGTTAATATTTACGTTATTATCGTCATTATTATAGACGTTATTATCGTCGTTATTATCGTCATTATCATCGTTGTTATCGTCCTTATTATCCTCATAATTATAGTCGTTATTATTATCGTTAATATCGTCGTTATTATCGTCGTTATTATCGACGTTATTATCGTCGTTATTATCGTCCTTATTATCGTCGTTAATATCGTCATTATCATCGTTGTTATCGTCCTTATTATCCTCATTATTATAGTCGTTATTATTGTCGTTAATATCGTCGTAATTATCTTCGTTATTATCGTCATTATCATCGTTAATATTGACGTTATTATCGTCGTTATTATCGTCCTTATTATAGTCGTTAATATCGTCATTATCATCGTTGTTATCGTCCTTATTATCCTCATTATTATAGTCGTTATTATTGTCGTTAATATCGTCGTAATTATCTTCGTTATTATCGTCATTAACATCGTTGTTATCGTCCTTATTATGCTCATAATTATAGTCGTTATTATTGTCGTTATTATCGTCGTTATTATCGACGTTATTATCGTCGTTAATTTGGTCCTTATTATCGTCGTTATTATCGTCGTTATTATCGTCCTTATTATCGTCGTTATTATGGTCATTATCATCGTTAATATTGTCGTTATTATCGTCGTTATTATCGACGTTAATATCGTCGTTATTATCGTCGTTATTATCGACGTTATTATCGTCGTTATTATCGTCATTATCATCGTTGTTATCGTCCTTATTATCCTCATAATTATCGTCGTTATTATTGTCGTTAATATCGTGGTTATTATCGACGTTATTGTCGTCGTTATTATCATCATTATTATCGTCATTATCATCGTTAATATTGTCGTTATTATAGTCGTTATTATCGTCGTTATTATCGTCATTAACATCGTTAATATTGTCGTTAATATCGTCGTAATTATCGTCGTATTATCGTCGTTATTATCGTCCTTATTATCGTCGTTATTATCGTCATTATCATCGTTAATATTGTCGCTATTATCGTCGTTATTATCGTCATTATCATCGTTAATATTGTCGTTATTATCGTCGTTATTATCGACGTTATTATCGTCGTTATTATCGTCATTATCATCGTTGTTATCGTCCTTATTATCCTCATAATTATAGTCGTTATTTTTGTCGTTAATATCGTCGTTATTATCGACGTAATTATCGTCGTTATTATCGTCGTTATTATCGTCGTTATTATCGTCCTTATTATCGTCGTTATTATTGTCATTATCATCGTTGTTATCGTCCATAACATCCTCATAATTATAGTCGTTATTATTGTCGTTAATATCGTCGTCATTATCGACGTTATTATCGTCGTTATTATCGTCGTTATTATCGTCGTTATTATCGTCCTTATTATCGTCGTTATTATTGTCATTATCATCGTTGTTATCGTCCTTATTATTCTCATAATTATCGTCATTATTATTGTCGTTAATATCGTCGTTATTATCGTCGTTATTATCGTCATTATCATCGTTAATATTGACGTTATTATCGTCGTTATTATCGACGTTATTATCGTCGTTATTATCGTCGTTATTGTCGTCCTTATTATCGTCGTTATTATCGTCATTACCATCGTTGTTATCGTCCTTATTATCCTCATAATTATAGTCGTTATTATTGTCGTTAATATCGTCGTTAATTAGGTCCTCATTATCGTCGTTATTATCGTCGTTATTATCGTCCTTATTATCGACGTTATTATCGTCATAATCATCGTTAATATCGTCGTTATTATCGTCGTTATTATCGTCGTTAATATCGTCGTTATTATCGTCGTTATTATCGTCGTTATTATCGTCGTTAATATCGTCGTTATTATCGTCATTAACATCGATATTATCGTCGTTATTATCGTCCTTATTATCGTCCTTATTATCGTCGTTAATATGGTCGTTTTATCGTCGTTATTATCGTCGTTAATATTGTCGTTATTATCGTCATTAACATCAATATTATCGTCGATATTATCGTCATTGTCATCGATAATATCGTCGTCATTATCGTCCTTGTTATCGTCGTTAATATCGTCGTTATTATCGTCGTTATTATCGTCATTGTCATCGTTATTATCGTCGTTATTATCGTCGTTAATGTCGTCGTTATTATCGTCATTATCATCGATATTATCGTCGTTATTATCGTCATTGTCATCGATAATATCATCGTCATTATCGTCCTTGTTATCGTCGTTAATATCGTCGTTATTATCGTCGTTATTATCGTCATTGTCATCGTTATTATCGTCGATATTATCGTCATAATTATAATAGTATTTATCGTTGTTTTATCGTCGTTATTATCGTCGTTATTATCGTCGTTAATATCGTCGTTATTATCATCATTATCATCGATATTATCGTCGTTATTATCGTCCTTATTATCGTCCTTATTATCGTCGTTATAATCGTCAATATCATCATTATTATCGTCGTTATTATCGTCGTTATTATCGTCATTAACATCGATATTATCGTCGTTATTATCGTCCTTATTATCGTCCTTATTATCGTCGTTAATATGGTCGTTTTATCGTCGTTATTATCGTCATTAACATCGTTAATATTGTCGTTAATATCGTCGTAATTATCGTCGTATTATCGTCGTTATTATCGTCCTTATTATCGTCGTTATTATCGTCATTATCATCGTTAATATTGTCGCTATTATCGTCGTTATTATCGTCATTATCATCGTTAATATTGTCGTTATTATCGTCGTTATTATCGACGTTATTATCGTCGTTATTATCGTCATTATCATCGTTGTTATCGTCCTTATTATCCTCATAATTATAGTCGTTATTATTGTCGTTAATATCGTCGTTATTATCGACGTAATTATCGTCGTTATTATCGTCGTTATTATCGTCCTTATTATCGTCGTTATTATTGTCATTATCATCGTTGTTATCGTCCTTAATATCCTCATAATTATAGTCGTTATTATTGTCGTTAATATCGTCGTCATTATCGACGTTATTATCGTCGTTATTATCGTCGTTATTATCGTCGTTATTATCGTCCTTATTATCGTCGTTATTATTGTCATTATCATCGTTGTTATCGTCCTTATTATCCTCATAATTATCGTCGTTATTATTGTCGTTAATATCGTCGTTATTATCGTCGTTATTATCGTCATTATCATCGTTAGTATTGTCGTTATTATCGTCGTTATTATCGACGTTATTATCGTCGTTATTATCATCATTATCATCGTTGTTATCGTCCTTATTATCCTCATAATTATAGTCGTTATTATTTTCTGTTAATATCGTCGTTATTATCGTCGTTATTATCGACGTTATTATCGTCGTTATTATCGTCCTTATTATCGTCGTTAATATCGTCATTATCATCGTTGTTATCGTCCTTATTATCCTCATTATTATAGTCGTTATTATTGTCGTTAATATCGTCGTAATTATCTTTGTTATTATCGTCATTATCATCGTTAATATTGACGTTATTATCGTCGTTATTATCGACGTTATTATCGTCGTTATTATCGTCGTTATTGTCGTCCATATTATCGTCGTTATTACCGTCATTATCATCGTTAATATTTTCGTTATTATCGTCATTATTATAGACGTTATTATCGTCGTTATTATCGTCATTATCATCGTTGTTATCGTCCTTATTATCCTCATAATTATAGTCGTTATTATTGTCGTTAATATCGTCGTTATTATCGTCGTTATTATCGACGTTATTATCGTCGTTATTATCGTCCTTATTATCGTCGTTAATATCGTCATTATCATCGTTGTTATCGTCCTTATTATCCTCATAATTATAGTCGTTATTATTGTCGTTAATATCGTCGTTAATTAGGTCCTCATTATCGTCGTTATTATCGTCGTTATTATCGTCCTTATTATCGACGTTATTATCGTCATAATCATCGTTAATATTGTCGTTATTATCGTCGTTATTATCGACGTTATTATCGTCGTTATTATCGTCATTAAAATCGTTGTTATCGTCCTTATTATCCTCATAATTATCGTCGTTATTATTGTCGTTAATATCGTCGTTATTATCGTCGTTATTATTGTCATTATCATCGTTAATATTGTTGTTATTATCGTCGTTATTATCGACGTTATTATCGTCATTATTATCATCATTATCATCGTTGTTATCGTCCTTATTATCCTCATAATTATAGTCGTTATTATTTTCTGTTAATATCGTCGTTATTATCGTCGTTATTATCGACGTTATTATCGTCGTTATTATCGTCCTTATTATCGTCGTTAATATCGTCATTATCATCGTTGTTATCGTCCTTATTATCCTCATTATTATAGTCGTTATTATTGTCGTTAATATCGTCGTAATTATCTTCGTTATTATCGTCATTATCATCGTTAATATTGACGTTATTATCGTCGTTATTATCGACGTTATTATCGTAGTTATTATCGTCGTTATTGTCGTACAAATTATCGTCGTTATTATCGTCACTATCATCGTTAATATTTACGTTATTATCGTCATTATTATAGACGTTATTATCGTCGTTATTATCGTCATTATCATCGTTGTTATCGTCCTTATTATCCTCATAATTATAGTCGTTATTATTATCGTTAATATCGTCGTTATTATCGTCGTTATTATCGACGTTATTATCGTCGTTATTATCGTCCTTATTATCGTCGTTAATATCGTCATTATCATCGTTGTTATCGTCCTTATTATCCTCATTATTATAGTCGTTATTATTGTCGTTAATATCGTCGTAATTATCTTCGTTATTATCGTCATTATCATCGTTAATATTGACGTTATTATCGTCGTTATTATCGTCCTTATTATAGTCGTTAATATCGTCATTATCATCGTTGTTATCGTCCTTATTATCCTCATTATTATAGTCGTTATTATTGTCGTTAATATCGTCGTAATTATCTTCGTTATTATCGTCATTAACATCGTTGTTATCGTCCTTATTATGCTCATAATTATAGTCGTTATTATTGTCGTTATTATCGTCGTTATTATCGACGTTATTATCGTCGTTAATTTGGTCCTTATTATCGTCGTTATTATCGTCGTTATTATCGTCCTTATTATCGTCGTTATTATCGTCATTATCATCGTTAATATTGTCGTTATTATCGTCGTTATTATCGACGTTAATATCGTCGTTATTATCGTCGTTATTATCGACGTTATTATCGTCGTTATTATCGTCATTATTATCGTCATTATCATCGTTAATATTGTCGTTATTATAGTCGTTATTATCGTCGTTATTATCGTCATTAACATCGTTAATATTGTCGTTAATATCGTCGTAATTATCGTCGTATTATCGTCGTTATTATCGTCCTTATTATCGTCGTTATTATCGTCATTATCATCGTTAATATTGTCGCTATTATCGTCGTTATTATCTTCATTATCATCGTTAATATTGTCGTTATTATCGTCGTTATTATCGACGTTATTATCGTCGTTATTATCGTCATTATCATCGTTGTTATCGTCCTTATTATCCTCATAATTATAGTCGTTATTATTGTCGTTAATATCGTCGTTATTATCGACGTAATTATCGTCGTTATTATCGTCGTTATTATCGTCGTTATTATCGTCCTTATTATCGTCGTTATTATTGTCATTATCATCGTTGTTATCGTCCTTAACATCCTCATAATTATAGTCGTTATTATTGTCGTTAATATCGTCGTCATTATCGACGTTATTATCGTCGTTATTATCGTCGTTATTATCGTCGTTATTATCGCCCTTATTATCGTCGTTATTATTGTCATTATCATCGTTGTTATCGTCCTTATTATTCTCATAATTATCGTCATTATTATTGTCGTTAATATCGTCGTTATTATCGTCGTTATTATCGTCATTATCATCGTTAATATTGACGTTATTATCGTCGTTATTATCGACGTTATTATCGTCGTTATTATCGTCGTTATTGTCGTCCATATTATCGTCGTTATTATCGTCATTATCATCGTTAATATTTTCGTTATTATCGTCATTATTATAGACGTTATTATCGTCGTTATTATCGTCATTATCATCGTTGTTATCGTCCTTATTATCCTCATAATTATAGTCGTTATTATTGTCGTTAATATCGTCGTTATTATCGTCGTTATTATCGACGTTATTATCGTCGTTATTATCGTCCTTATTATCGTCGTTATTATCGTCATTATCATCGTTGTTATCGTCCTTATTATCCTCATAATTATAGTCGTTATTATTGTCGTTAATATCGTCGTTAATTAGGTCCTCATTATCGTCGTTATTATCGTCGTTATTATCGTCCTTATTATCGACGTTATTATCGTCATAATCATCGTTAATATCGTCGTTATTATCGTCGTTATTATCGTCGTTAATATCGTCGTTATTATCGTCATTATCATCGATATTATCGTCGTTATTATCGTCCTTATTATCGTCCTTATTATCGTCGTTATATCGTCGTTTTATCGTCGTTATTATCGTCGTTATTATCGTCGTTAATATCGTCGTTATTATCGTCATTAACATCGATATTATCGTCGTTATTATCGTCCTTATTATCGTCCTTATTATCGTCGTTAATATGGTCGTTTTATCGTCGTTATTATCGTCGTTAATATTGTCGTTATTATCGTCATTAACATCAATATTATCGTCGTTATTATCGTCATTGTCATCGATAATATCGTCGTCATTATCGTCCTTGTTATCGTCGTTAATATCGTCGTTATTATCGTCGTTATTATCGTCATTGTCATCGTTATTATCGTCGTTATTATTGTCGTTAATGTCGTCGTTATTATCGTCATTATCATAGATATTATCGTCGTTATTATCGTCATTGTCATCGATAATATCATCGTCATTATCGTCCTTGTTATCGTCGTTAATATCGTCGTTATTATCGTCGTTATTATCGTCATTGTCATCGTTATTATCGTCGATATTATCGTCATAATTATAATAGTATTTATCGTTGTTTTATCGTCGTTATTATCGTCGTTATTATCGTCGTTAATATCGTCGTTATTATCATCATTATCATCGATATTATCGTCGTTATTATCGTCCTTATTATCGTCCTTATTATCGTCGTTATAATCGTCAATATCATCATTATTATCGTCGTTATTATCGTCGTTATTATCGTCATTAACATCGATATTATCGTCGTTATTATCGTCCTTATTATCGTCCTTATTATCGTCGTTAATATGGTCGTTTTATCGTCGTTATTATCGTCGATAATATTGTCGTTATTATCGTCATTAACATCGATATTATCGTCGTTATTATCGTCATTATCATCGTTAATATTGTCGTTATTATCGTCGTTATTATCGACGTTATTATCGTCGTTATTATCGTCATTATCATCGTTGTTATCGTCCTTATTATCCTCATAATTATAGTCGTTATTATTGTCGTTAATATCGTCGTTATTATCGTCGTTATTATCGTCATTAACATCGTTAATATTGTCGTTAATATCGTCGTAATTATCGTCGTATTATCGTCGTTATTATCGTCCTTATTATCGTCGTTATTATCGTCATTATCATCGTTAATATTGTCGCTATTATCGTCGTTATTATCGTCATTATCATCGTTAATATTGTCGTTATTATCGTCGTTATTATCGACGTTATTATCGTCGATATTATCGTCATTATCATCGTTGTTATCGTCCTTATTATCCTCATAATTATAGTCGTTATTATTGTCGTTAATATCGTCGTTATTATCGACGTAATTATCGTCGTTATTATCGTCGTTATTATCGTCCTTATTATCGTCGTTATTATTGTCATTATCATCGTTGTTATCGTCCTTAATATCCTCATAATTATAGTCGTTATTATTGTCGTTAATATCGTCGTCATTATCGACGTTATTATCGTCGTTATTATCGTCGTTATTATCGTCGTTATTATCGTCCTTATTATCGTCGTTAATATCGTCATTATCATCGTTGTTATCGTCCTTATTATCCTCATTATTATAGTCGTTATTATTGTCGTTAATATCGTCGTAATTATCTTCGTTATTATCGTCATTATCATCGTTAATATTGACGTTATTATCGTCGTTATTATCGACGTTATTATCGTAGTTATTATCGTCGTTATTGTCGTACAAATTATCGTCGTTATTATCGTCACTATCATCGTTAATATTTACGTTATTATCGTCATTATTATAGACGTTATTATCGTCGTTATTATCGTCATTATCATCGTTGTTATCGTCCTTATTATCCTCATAATTATAGTCGTTATTATTATCGTTAATATCGTCGTTATTATCGTCGTTATTATCGACGTTATTATCGTCGTTATTATCGTCCTTATTATCGTCGTTAATATCGTCATTATCATCGTTGTTATCGTCCTTATTATCCTCATTATTATAGTCGTTATTATTGTCGTTAATATCGTCGTAATTATCTTCGTTATTATCGTCATTATCATCGTTAATATTGACGTTATTATCGTCGTTATTATCGTCCTTATTATAGTCGTTAATATCGTCATTATCATCGTTGTTATCGTCCTTATTATCCTCATTATTATAGTCGTTATTATTGTCGTTAATATCGTCGTAATTATCTTCGTTATTATCGTCATTAACATCGTTGTTATCGTCCTTATTATGCTCATAATTATAGTCGTTATTATTGTCGTTATTATCGTCGTTATTATCGACGTTATTATCGTCGTTAATTTGGTCCTTATTATCGTCGTTATTATCGTCGTTATTATCGTCCTTATTATCGTCGTTATTATGGTCATTATCATCGTTAATATTGTCGTTATTATCGTCGTTATTATCGACGTTAATATCGTCGTTATTATCGTCGTTATTATCGACGTTATTATCGTCGTTATTATCGTCATTATTATCGTCATTATCATCGTTAATATTGTCGTTATTATAGTCGTTATTATCGTCGTTATTATCGTCATTAACATCGTTAATATTGTCGTTAATATCGTCGTAATTATCGTCGTATTATCGTCGTTATTATCGTCCTTATTATCGTCGTTATTATCGTCATTATCATCGTTAATATTGTCGCTATTATCGTCGTTATTATCTTCATTATCATCGTTAATATTGTCGTTATTATCGTCGTTATTATCGACGTTATTATCGTCGTTATTATCGTCATTATCATCGTTGTTATCGTCCTTATTATCCTCATAATTATAGTCGTTATTATTGTCGTTAATATCGTCGTTATTATCGTCGTTATTATCGACGTTATTATCGTCGTTATTATCGTCCTTATTATCGTCGTTATTATCGTCATTATCATCGTTGTTATCGTCCTTATTATCCTCATAATTATAGTCGTTATTATTGTCGTTAATATCGTCGTTAATTAGGTCCTCATTATCGTCGTTATTATCGTCGTTATTATCGTCCTTATTATCGACGTTATTATCGTCATAATCATCGTTAATATCGTCGTTATTATCGTCGTTATTATCGTCGTTAATATCGTCGTTATTATCGTCATTATCATCGATATTATCGTCGTTATTATCGTCCTTATTATCGTCCTTATTATCGTCGTTATATCGTCGTTTTATCGTCGTTATTATCGTCGTTATTATCGTCGTTAATATCGTCGTTATTATCGTCATTAACATCGATATTATCGTCGTTATTATCGTCCTTATTATCGTCCTTATTATCGTCGTTAATATGGTCGTTTTATCGTCGTTATTATCGTCGTTAATATTGTCGTTATTATCGTCATTAACATCAATATTATCGTCGTTATTATCGTCATTGTCATCGATAATATCGTCGTCATTATCGTCCTTGTTATCGTCGTTAATATCGTCGTTATTATCGTCGTTATTATCGTCATTGTCATCGTTATTATCGTCGTTATTATCGTCGTTAATGTCGTCGTTATTATCGTCATTATCATCGATATTATCGTCGTTATTATCGTCATTGTCATCGATAATATCATCGTCATTATCGTCCTTGTTATCGTCGTTAATATCGTCGTTATTATCGTCGTTATTATCGTCATTGTCATCGTTATTATCGTCGATATTATCGTCATAATTATAATAGTATTTATCGTTGTTTTATCGTCGTTATTATCGTCGTTATTATCGTCGTTAATATCGTCGTTATTATCATCATTATCATCGATATTATCGTCGTTATTATCGTCCTTATTATCGTCCTTATTATCGTCGTTATAATCGTCAATATCATCATTATTATCGTCGTTATTATCGTCGTTATTATCGTCATTAACATCGATATTATCGTCGTTATTATCGTCCTTATTATCGTCCTTATTATCGTCGTTAATATGGTCGTTTTATCGTCGTTATTATCGTCGATAATATTGTCGTTATTATCGTCATTAACATCGATATTATCGTCGTTATTATCGTCATTATCATCGTTAATATTGTCGTTATTATCGTCGTTATTATCGTCCTTATTATCGTCCTTATTATCGTCGTTAATATGGTCGTTTTATCGTCGTTATTATCGTCGTTAATATTGTCGTTCTTATCGTCATTATCATCGATATTATCATCGTTATTATCGTCATTGTCATCGATAATATCGACGTCATTATCGTCCTTGTTATCGTCGTTAAAATCGTCGTTATTATCGTCGTTATTATCGTCATTGTCATCGATAATATCATCGTCATTATCGTCCTTGTTATCGTCGTTAATATCGTCGTTATTATCGTAGTTATTATCGTCATTGTCATCGTTATTATCGTCGATATTATCGTCATAATTATAATAGTATTTATCGTTGTTTTATCGTCGTTATTATCGTCGTTATTATCGTCGTTAATATCGTCGTTATTATCATCATTATCATCGATATTATCGTCGTTATTATCGTCCTTATTATCGTCCTTATTATCGTCGTTATAATCGTCAATATCATCATTATTATCGTCGTAATAATCGTCGTTATTATCGTCATTAACATCGATATTATCGTCTTTATTATCGTCCTTATTATCGTCTTTATTATCGTCGTTAATATGGTCGTTTTATCGTCGTTATTATCGTCGTTAATATTGTTGTTATTATCGTCATTAACATCAATATTATCGTCGTTATTATCGTCATTGTCATCGATAATATCGTCGTCATTATCGTCCTTGTTATCGTCGTTAATATCGTCGTTATTATCGTCGTTATTATCGTCATTGTCACCGTTATTATCGTCGTTATTATCGTCGTTAATATCGTCGTTATTATCGTCATTATCATCGATATTATCGTCGTTATTATCGTCATTGTCATCGATAATATCATCGTCATTATCGTCCTTGTTATCGTCGTTAATATCGTCGTTATTATCGTCGTTATTATCGTCATTGTCATCGTTATTATCGTCGATATTATCGTCATAATTATAATAGTATTTATCGTTGTTTTATCGTCGTTATTATCGTCGTTATTATCGTCGTTAATATCGTCGTTATTATCATCATTATCATCGATATTATCGTCGTTATTATCGTCCTTATTATCGTCCTTATTATCGTCGGTAATATGGTCGTTTTATTGTCGTTATTATCGTCGTTAATATTGTCGTTCTTATCGTCATTATCATCGATATTATCGTCGTTATTATCGTCATTGTCATCGATAATATCGACGTCATTATCGTCCTTGTTATCGTCGTTAATATCGTCGTTATTATCGTCGTTATTATCGTCATTGTCATCGATAATATCATCGTCATTATCGTCCTTGTTATCGTCGTTAATATTGTCGTTATTATCGTCGTTATTATCGTCATTGTCATCGTTATTATCGTCGATATTATCGTCATAATTATAATAGTATTTATCGTTGTTTTATCGTCGTTATTATCGTCGTTATTATCGTCGTTAATATCGTCGTTATTATCATCATTATCATCGATATTATCGTCGTTATTATCGTCCTTATTATCGTCCTTATTATCGTCGTTATAATCGTCAATATCATCATTATTATCGTCGTTATTATCGTCGTTATTATCGTCATTAACATCGATATTATCGTCGTTATTATCGTCCTTATTATCGTCCTTATTATCGTCGTTAATATGGTCGTTTTATCGTCGTTATTATCGTCGATAATATTGTCGTTATTATCGTCATTAACATCGATATTATCGTCGTTATTATCGTCATTGTCATCGATAATATCGTCGTCATTATCTTCCTTGTTATCGTCGTTAATATCGTCGTTATTATCGTCGTTATTATCGTCATTGTCATCGTTATTATCGTCGTCATTATCGTCGTTAATATCGTCGTTTTATCGTCGTAATATTCCTCGTTAATACCGTCGTTATTATCGTCATTAACATCGATATTATCGTCGTTATTATCGTCGTTAATATCGTCGTTATTATCGTCATTATCATCGATATTATCGTCGTTATTATCGTCCTTATTATCGTCCTTATTATCGTCGTTAATATGGTCGTTTTATCGTCGTTATTATCGTCGTTAATATTGTCGTTCTTATCGTCATTATCATCGATATTATCGTCGTTATTATCGTCATTGTCATCGATAATATCGTCGTCATTATCGTCCTTGTTATCGTCGTTAATATCGTCGTTATTATCGTCGTTATTATCGTCATTGTCATCGTTATTATCGTCGTTATTATCGTCGTTACTATCGTCGTTATTATCGTCATTATCATCGATATTATCGTCGTTATTATCGTCATTGTCATCGATAATATCATCGTCATTATCGTCCTTGTTATCGTCGTTAATATCGTCGTTATTATCGTCGTTATTATCGTCATTGTCATCGTTATTATCGTCGATATTATCGTCATAATTATAATAGTATTTATCGTTGTTTTATCGTCGTTATTATCGTCGTTATTATCGTCGTTAATATCGTCGTTATTATCATCATTATCATCGATATTATCGTCGTTATTATCGTCCTTATTATCGTCCTTATTATCGTCGTTATAATCGTCAATATCATCATTATTATCGTCGTTATTATCGTCGTTATTATCGTCATTAACATCGATATTATCGTCGTTATTATCGTCCTTATTATCGTCCTTATTATCGTCGTTAATATGGTCGTTTTATCGTCGTTATTATCGTCGATAATATTGTCGTTATTATCGTCATTAACATCGATATTTTCGTCGTTATTATCGTCATTGTCATCGATAATATCGTCGTCATTATCTTCCTTGTTATCGTCGTTAATATCGTCGTTATTATCGTCGTTATTATCGTCATTGTCATCGTTATTATCGTCGTCATTATCGTCGTTAATATCGTCGTTTTATCGTCGTAATATTCCTCGTTAATACCGTCGTTATTATCGTCATTAACATCGATATTATCGTCGTTATTATCGTCGTTAATATCGTCGTTATTATCGTCATTATCATCGATATTATCGTCGTTATTATCGTCGCTTTATCGTCGTTAATATCGTCGTTATTATCGTCGTTATTATCGTCGTTAATATCGTCGTTATTATCATCATTATCATCGATATTATCGTCGTTATTATCGTCCTTATTATCGTCCTTATTATCGTCGTTAATATGGTCGTTTTATCGTCGTTATTATCGTCGTTAATATTGTCGTTCTTATCGTCATTATCATCGATATTATCGTCGTTATTATCGTCATTGTCATCGATAATATCGACGTCATTATCGTCCTTGTTATCGTCGTTAATATCGTCGTTATTATCGTCGTTATTATCGTCATTGTCATCGTTATTATCGTCGTTATTATCGTCGTTAATATCGTCGTTATTATCGTCATTATCATCGATATTATCGTCGTTATTATCGTCATTGTCATCGATAATATCATCGTCATTATCGTCCTTGTTATCGTCGTTAATATCGTCGTTATTATCGTCGTTATTATCGTCATTGTCATCGTTATTATCGTCGATATTATCGTCATAATTATAATAGTATTTATCGTTGTTTTATCGTCGTTATTATCGTCGTTATTATCGTCGTTAATATCGTCGTTATTATCATCATTATCATCGATATTATCGTCGTTATTATCGTCCTTATTATCGTCCTTATTATCGTCGGTAATATGGTCGTTTTATTGTCGTTATTATCGTCGTTAATATTGTCGTTCTTATCGTCATTATCATCGATATTATCGTCGTTATTATCGTCATTGTCATCGATAATATCGACGTCATTATCGTCCTTGTTATCGTCGTTAATATCGTCGTTATTATCGTCGTTATTATCGTCATTGTCATCGATAATATCATCGTCATTATCGTCCTTGTTATCGTCGTTAATATCGTCGTTATTATCATCGTTATTATCGTCATTGTCATCGTTATTATCGTCGATATTATCGTCATAATTATAATAGTATTTATCGTTGTTTTATCGTCGTTATTATCGTCGTTATTATCGTCGTTAATATCGTCGTTATTATCATCATTATCATCGATATTATCGTCGTTATTATCGTCCTTATTATCGTCCTTATTATCGTCGTTATAATCGTCAATATCATCATTATTATCGTCGTTATTATCGTCGTTATTATCGTCATTAACATCGATATTATCGTCGTTATTATCGTCCTTATTATCGTCCTTATTATCGTCGTTAATATGGTCGTTTTATCGTCGTTATTATCGTCGATAATATTGTCGTTATTATCGTCATTAACATCGATATTATCGTCGTTATTATCGTCATTGTCATCGATAATATCGTCGTCATTATCTTCCTTGTTATCGTCGTTAATATCGTCGTTATTATCGTCGTTATTATCGTCATTGTCATCGTTATTATCGTCGTCATTATCGTCGTTAATATCGTCGTTTTATCGTCGTAATATTCCTCGTTAATACCGTCGTTATTATCGTCATTAACTTCGATATTATCGTCGTTATTATCGTCGTTAATATCGTCGTTATTATCGTCATTATCATCGATATTATCGTCGTTATTATCGTCGCTTTATCGTCGTTAATATCGTCGTTAATATCGTCGTTTTATCGTCGTTAATATCGTCGTTATTATCGTCATTAACATCGATATTATCGTCGTTATTATCGTCCTTATTATCGTCCTTATTATCGTCGTTAATATGGTCGTTTTATCGTCCTTATTATCGTCCTTATTATCGTCGTTAATATCGTCGTTTTATCGTCGTTATTATCGTCGATAATATTGTCGTTATTATCGTCATTAACATCAATATTATCGTCGTTATTATCGTCATTGTCATCGATAATATCGTCGTCATTATCGTCCTTGTTATCGTCGTTAATATCGTCGTTATTATCGTCGTTATTATCGTCATTGTCATCGTTATTATCGTCGTTATTATCGTCGTTAATATCGTCGTTATTATCGTCATTACCATCGATATTATCGTCGTTATTATCGTCATTGTCATCGATAATATCATCGTCATTATCGTACTTGTTATCGTCGTTAATATCGTCGTTATTATCGTCGTTATTATTGTCATTGTCATCGTTATTATCGTCGATATTATCGTCATAATTATAATAGTATTTATCGTTGTTTTATCGTCGTTATTATCGTCCTTATTATCGTCCTTATTATCGTCGTTAATATGGTCGTTTTATCGTCCTTATTATCGTCCTTATTATCGTCGTTAATATCGTCGTTTTATCGTCGTTATTATCGTCGATAATATTGTCGTTATTATCGTCATTAACATCAATATTATCGTCGTTATTATCGTCATTGTCATCGATAATATCGTCGTCATTATCGTCCTTATTATCGTCCTTATTATCGTCGTTATAATCGTCAATATCATCATTATTATCGTCGTTATTATCGTCGTTATTATCGTCATTAACATAGATATTATCGTCGTTATTATCGTCCTTATTATCGTCCTTATTATCGTCGTTAATATGGTCGTTTTATCGTCGTTATTATCGTCGATAATATTGTCGTTATTATCGTCATTAACATCGATATTATCGTCGTTATTATCGTCATTGTCATCGATAATATCGTCGTCATTATCGTCCTTGTTATCGTCGTTAATATCGTCGTTATTATCGTCGTTATAATCGTCATTGTCATCGTTATTATCGTCGATATTATCGTCATAATTATAATAGTATTTATCGTTGTTTTATCGTCGTTATTATCGTCGTTATTATCGTCGTTAATATCGTCGTTATTATCATCATTATCATCGATATTATCGTCGTTATTATCGTCGCTTTATCGTTGTTAATATCGTCGTTAATATAGTCGTTATTATCGTCGTTATTATCGTCGTTAATATCGTCGTTATTATCGTCATTATCATCGATATTAACGTCGTTATTATCGTCCTTATTATCGTCCTTATTATCGTCGTTATATCGTCGTTTTATCGTCGTT